>WYDI02026815.1:96830-115517 GCA_009867235.2 Psittacus erithacus | reverse complement strand
AAAGAGGTATTCCATACCACAGCACGTCATGCCCACTATATAAACTGGGGGCAGTCACCCGGAAGGGCTAGATCACTACTCCATCCGGCTGGGTATCGGTCAGCAGGTGGTGAGCAGTTGTATTCTCTTCCCTCATTACTTCCCTTATCATTATTATCATTGGTGGTAGCAGCAGTGGTTTGTGTTACACCTTAGTTACTGGATTGCTCTTATCTCAGCCCATGGGAGTTACATTCTTTCCATTCTCCTCCCCATCCCTCCAGGAGCAGGGTGGGGAGGAAGGGAGGGAAGTGAGAGAGAGGCTGCATGGCTGACTGAGCTTAAACCATGACATAAAGAAGGTGGCAAAAATCATATGACTAAGGAAAAAGATAAAAACCTAATTAACTGCAAGAGCCTATGAGCTCAGTAGAGTGTAGTGTTTTATATATAAAAAATAAAAAATATTGTTAAAAAAACAAAAGCAAGTTTCACATCTTAGCTTTACCTATTTCATAAGCAGCTTCACTTTTTACTGCACAGGAGTGAGAAACTGAAAAGACCATACTAAAGATTATAGTCTTGATACTAAATATCCTGCTTAATATTACAGAACTTTAATAAAGGATGCAGAAATTGACTTGCAATCAGTAAGAAAAAAAAGTCTAGGAATCAACTTATGGCTGGCCATATGAAAGACACCAAACACATAAAAGAAGTCTTTCTATCACTGTATTATGTAGACTATTCAACGCAGCAACTGATTTCAAGACCAGATTAAAAAGTCAGGTCATTTCGATGAGCATGAAAGAAAAATTGAAACTTAGCTTTTCAATCAAAATTATCAGTGATAGTAAGGCACAAAGATGATTTACACCTGTTAAAAACTTCATTTTTAACAGTAGCACTGTTTTTTTGCCATTTTAAAAATCCTAAGTTACAGACAAATGACATGGCAGATGGGTGAGTACAATATATTCCTATTAGATGCTATGCACAAATGTAATTTGAACTTCACATCTACAATGCCAACACACACACTATGTCTAGGAGTAAATCAGCTGTGTATTTACCTATGTACAAATTAGTTAAGTAAATCTGAGATACCTTAATGAAACTGGCAGTATCTTACCAAACTTTGCTTTTTTAGTAAAGCATTTTGTGTAACAAACAAACCACAAGAAACAAAACACTGCTTGTTTTCTTTAAAATTAAAAACAGACAAAACAAAACAGTTCCACTGGAGAAACACTACCCTGGTTCTCACATCTAGTTTCATCCCTCTTAACATGTCAGGCTAGATCAATAAACACACCTGAGAACCTAAAAATGGAACTCAGCCCAACTGACCTTCAAAAATCCTACAGAAGGCAAAGCCTATAATAGGTCTAACCTGGTGTTTCCATCTTCTATTTTAAGCTAGATACAAATCAATCCTGACAAGCACCTAACCAACATTTAAGTCAGGAGTCAGGTCAGAATTCACAAGTTACAAAATCATGTATTTATGTTGGAAGAGATCTCTGGAACTTATCTAGTCCAAGCCTCTATTCAATGTTCAATCAATATAATATTCAACACCAAAGACAGCTCCAGGCTGTTCAAATCCTTGTAAAGTTTTGAACACCTCGAAGGATGAAGATTCTATAACCTCTGAGCAACCAGTTTACATCATAATGAAAACAGAACTCTCATCAGTGCAATTTGTGTCCTTGACATTTTAGGCTCTCATTACCCATCTCTGGGAAAAGCATAGTTCTACCTTGTCTATACCCTCCCATTACATGACTGGAAGAAAGCAACTGGATTCCCCCGTTGGCCTTTTCTCCTCCAGACTGAAGGAACCTGGCTCCCTCCTCTCTTCCTACATCACATGCTCCAGCCCCTAAGTAAGAGCAGTCCTCTGCTCAACTCACTACACTGTGTCTTCCTTGTACTGGGGGGCCAACACTCCACATTGTATTCCAGCCTCATCAGTTCCAAACAGAGGGAAATAATCACTTCTCCCAACACGCTGTATACACATTTTTTAATGTGGCCCAAGCTTTCATCACTACAGATGCAATGTTCCCTAATGTTCAACTAACTTGTCCTGGCTGTCCACTAAGACCCCATAATACTTTTTCTGCAAAGCTCATTCCTAGATAGTCATCACCCACCCTGCACTGACAGATAAGGTTATTCTCTTCCAGGTACATGACTTCATTAAACTTTCTGAGGTCATCATCAGACCATTTCACCAACTTGTCTTTTTATCTACTGTTAAGTTCTACCCTTTGCCTTACTGACCTCTCCCCCCATTATGGTATCAAATGTGCCAAGAGTGAATATTCGTCTGCTATTCAGGTTGTTAATGAAGACTTCATTATGCATCCTCTCAGCAGTCAATACCTCTCAACATTTCTTGAGGGACTTAATGCCTTAAGTCTCAAGCATCTTTGTAGACCAAGATTCCATCTTAAAACACAGCCAGAGGAACAGATGAAGTGCCCACCTTCACCTAGTAATTCAGCCCTGGTTTTAACCAGTATGTAAGCTCAAAAATTCAGTACCCCTTTAGCTTTTCAGATTTAATTTCCCAAAATCCCATTTTTAAATGCAATTTGTGTAACGCATTGGTTGGAGAACATAATTCAATCTTCCTCTGGTGAAAACATTTACCCATGCAAGATTATTAGCTGAAACTTTCAAAATACAGAAGATCATATCTACTGTAATTCCCCAAACTTTCTCAGAAATGGAGGATGCCTTAGTTCTCATTCATGCTCCACAGACTATTCTTTAAAACAATACATATTCTTCAGATCAAGAATGGAAGCCTAGGACTCTCTTCCTCCAGCAGTCTCTGGGAAGAACTCTGGGAATAATAATAATAATTAATAATAATAATAGCCATCTTCATCACCACCTGGTAAATGCCAACAATTACCAAGGCTCAAAGGCTTTTGGAAGGCTTTTAGAGGAAGAAAATACTGCCCTTCCCCTCCCGCTGACAATGGAAGAAGCTGAGACTGAGCAACAGGCTGCCAATGCAGCAGTTCTAGCCACCGCTCTACTGTACACTCTTCATCTAGTTTGAGACCAATAAATAAGCTATTTCTAAGAGTTCAGGGCAGTAAGTTTCTAACCAAAACTGACACCCCTTTCCCAGGGCAAAACCTAATCCAAGGCTTATTTCTCTGAAGTCCTAACACAGATTTTTCTCTGATGTTTCCTACCTGATAGAAATCCTACATGAAGTCCTCACCTCCCATACAGAGAACATAACCAGTAATTCAGGCTCAGGAAACCAAAGACATCTACCCTTTTGAGGTAGGGAAACATGAAGACAAAAGCCATGTCCTCTGACACACACGAAAAGTTAGTGAAAAGTTATTGATCAGTATCCTTTTCCCCACAGCTACACAGTGAAGACTTTCTTTGGTATTAGATCAGCCATCAGGTCTGTGCTCAAGCTCTGAATTTCTCTGGTTAACAGAAAAACAACCACACTCACTGATTTTCTCCCAAGATCTAGTTATAAAATGGCAAATGGCTCTCGCTTGGGTACAAACATCCATGATTTTCTAGTACACCATGAAGGCAAAATAGGCAGCTACTTTAAATGAAATCACACTCCTTTCCATACAGATTGATATTTAACAGGCAGAAATATGTACTTGCTGATTGTCATGAAGGCAGCAGTCCTAGTTTCAGCTGGGATAGAGTTAATTTTCTTCCTGGTAGCTGGTAGAGTGTTGTGTTTTGGATTTAGTATGAGAACCATGTTGATAACACACTGCTGTTTTCAGCTGTTGCTAAGTAGTGTTTATATGAAGTCAAGGACTTTCCAGCTTCTCATGCCCTGCCAGTGAGAAGGCTGGGGTGCACAAGGAGTTGGGAAGGGACACAGCCAAGACAGCTGACCCCAACTGACAAAGGGATATTCCACACCATTTGATGTCATGCTCAATATATAAACTGCAGCGAAACCCAACCAGGGGCTGCTGCTTGGGAACTGGCTGGGCCCCGGCTGGTAAGTGATGAGCAACTGCATTGTGCATTACTTCTTGTGTATATTCCAGTGCTTTCATTATTATTATTATCATCATCATATTCATCATTATTACTTTTCTGTCCCACTAAACAGCCTTTATTTCAACGCATGACTTATTACACTTGCACTCCTCTGACTCTCTCCCCCATCCCACTGGGGGTGAGTGAGCAAGCAGCTGTGCGGTGCTTAGTTGCTATCTCAGCTTAAACCACGACAGTCCTTTTTGGTTCCCAGTGTGGGGCATAACAGGCTGAGGTAACAACAACTCTGACTTGAATATGCTAGAAAAAATTTCTTATGAACATTTGTTATACTGGTTTAATAGGCACTGGTCACACTGTTGATTTATTTGCTCTTAAAGATGGTGTGCTTGTTCTTAAACACAGTATCTTACTTGCCTCATATGTTCCCTGTTGTGCTGTTTATCACCCATGGGAACTCGCCTAAGGTTATGTTATACTTTCTAACACTGGCTTATGATATGACAGAATTGCTGATGGTGAAAGTAATCTGGTATTCGTACTCAGCATTGCCATCATCGCTGTACTTTGGGAGCCATCTATAGGAAGCTATTAATAATTGCACCTTCTACCTTCTCTCCAGAGTTCCAAGCCATGGGGGAGACACCTCCCCGCTTCCCTTCCTCTTCCCCTTCTCCTCCAGGCTAGCAACAATAGCTCTGAAAAATTTTTAATACCCTCAAGATGTTCAAACTAGCATGTTCCTACTGCTCTGTCTTCTGAATGTGTTCCACATCTTGTTTAAGGTTAAACAACTATATTAAGAATAACCATCCAGGGATCTGCCTCAAGGATGGATAGGGCAGGATGCGTGGGATGGTATAGGCAAGTACCTGAGCCAGTAGGCACCCCCAGTGTTTTGAAACTTCACCCCTGAACAAGTGCAGAATCTACAAAAACTAGTAAAGTATTTGGAAAAAGAATGCTGTGACCCTTGCAGTTCCAGAAACATAAAAGACTGCAATGTGCTAGGGCCTGGCCCATGTCTACCAAGTCCTGTGCAACACTGTTCAGTACCCTCAAGGGGAAAAGAACATCTCTGGATCTGACAAAGAAGAGACAGGCACTGCAGTTACTTCAACCCTGGCAACAGGCACTGTGGCTGAACCAGAGAACCAACCTATGTCAGTATCAGTCACACCTCCACACAAAAAATAATTACTAAGGTCACCTCATATAGTAAGGAATGAAGAAGCAGGGCCATCATGAAAAATGGAAGAGGCAGAACCCATAAAAGAGATGGTAACCACCCAATCTCTATCCCCAAGTGAACTGAGACACACATGGAAAGACTTCAGTCATCATCTAGGCAAGCCCAGTGTCACCTGGCTCCTCTGATGCTGGGATAATGGGTACAGTAATCTGAAATTTGAGGGTAGCGAAATCAAGCAGCTGGGATCACTTTCTAGGGAACAAGAGAATTGACAAAACAATTAGAAAAGGGGCACAAGCCCTCAGCCTCTGGAGGCAAATCCTGTCATGTGTGAAGGGAAAGTATCATCTCAGGGAATACTGTATGCCACCCAGACGAGAAATATCATGAAGAGAGGTATCTTGGGTCTTGAAAAATGAATCTTCTGGTGACACGGCATCCCAGAAAAAAATTGAGTCAGACAGTGGTACTCACTTCAGAAACAAACAATCTCACAGGCACCTGGTCCAAAGATCATGGCATCAAGTGAGTATATCATATCCCCTATCATACCCCAGCCTCTGGGAAAATCAAATGGTACAATGGACTGTTAAAAGACTATACTGAGAGCAACAGGTGGTTGAACACTCAAACACTGGGATACATGACCTGGCTAGTGAACACTAGGGCATCTGCCAATCAAGCTGGCCCTGCTAGATCAAAAGCCTTTTCATACTGTAGAAGGGGACAAAGTCCCGGTAGTGCACATAAAAAATATGCTTAGGAAGACAGTCTGGGTTATTCCTGCCTCAGGTAAAGGCAAACCCATTTGTGAGATTGCTTTCGCTCAAGGACCTGGGTGCACCTGGTGGGCAATGCAGTAGGATGGTAAAGTCCAATGTGTACATCAAGGAAATTTGATTCTGGGTGAGAATATTCAATGATTTGAATTGTATGATGTCAACTGCTACAAGATACTGTATGTCATGACTCTGGTTGCTGCATAAATGGTATTACAATAAAAATTATCCAGATTAATGAAGAATTAATTTTGAGGACAGAACCAAAAAAAAGCAGTGGTAACAGAACTAGAACTGGTTTCAGCATGCAGCAATCCAACACCACACACCATCTCTCCTGCCTTGTAGGACTACTGTGACAGATGGCCCAAAGCCACAGGCTAAATAATATCAGACATTTTTCAACATATGGCATATACAGGGAATGATACCTGACTGTATATTTCAAAAAACATGAAAAGGTGATGGTGAGTAATTGGGTTGTCATGGAAAGTATGGAACCTACAGCACGACCTGAAGTATGGACATAAATAGTATAGAATAAGAGGTAGATGATGTATCCCTCGTTTTGGCTGGGATAGAGTTAATGCTCTTCCTAGTAGCTGGTAGAGTGCTGTGTTCTGGATTTAGTATGAGAACCATGCCAATATCAGACTGATGTTTTTCATTGTTGCTAAGTAGTGTTTATAAGAAGTCAAGAACTTTGCAGCTTCTCATGCCCTGCCAGTGAGGAGGCTGGGGATGCACAAAGAGTTGGGAGGGGACACAGCCAGGACAGCTGACCCCAAGGAGCCAAAGGGATATTTCATACCATATGATGTCATACGCAGCATATAAACCCGGGCGAAAGCTGGCCAAGGGCTGCTGCTTGGGAACTGGCTGAGCATCGGTCAACAAGTGGTGAGCAATTGCACTATCACTTTTCTATATTCTAATTATTATTAAAAAATAATATTTAACATTATAATTATGTCTTCCCTTTCTGTCCCATTAAACTGTCTTTATTTCAGCCCATGAGTTCTCTCACTTTTACTCCTCTGATTCTCTCCCTCATCCCACTGGGGGTGGGGTGAGTGAGTGAGCAGCTGCATGGTACTTAGATACTGGCTGAGGTTAAACCACAACAGCAGCCAAAACGTAATTAGATTATAAAGGTCTACAAGCCATAATCAAAGTTTTTTTAGATACAATAAAATAATTTTCAGATCACATGTCAGTTCCAAAGAGAACATCAAAACTAGACTAATACCTTGATGGCCAACAGTCCCAAAGGCAATATTGTATCTTTTCATAATGAGAATGGTCCAACATCAATCTTTTGGGCTTAGGTCATAAAAGTGTACTGTAAAATGTCTCTTCCTCAGAAGGATTCATTCAACAGGCCAGTCATTTTTAATAAGTCAGTGCTATGGAAAAGAAACAGCGCCAGAGTTTCCTGTTACAAAACACATGCGCTCCTGCTATAAAAAAAGAATGACGTTTCAGAAGAGAAAACACTGCACTAGATATTAAAGATGTAAATGATGAATAAATACTCAAAGTATCTGTGACAAGCAATTTCCAAGCTTATTGAAAGTGCAGGAAGAAATAACTTCTTCCGTTTAAGTAAAAATAAATAAATTAAAAATCAAACTTAAACGTAGTAGGAAGCTTCTGTCTATCTTGCACTCTTTCATGTGTACATATATGCATACACACACTCTACACATTAAATGCATCTATACGCACTGTAGACAGTTTGACATTCCTAATGATTCCATATACCTGTCGATTTACAGAAGAAACAGTGACATAATAATGTAATTTTTTACTAATATTTTATTTACAACATACTGTCACTGTACTACCGTCATACTTTACGCTATCTATTTATACTATATATATAGACTAAATACAAGTTCAGTTGATGAGTGAAACCAGCTTTAAAGATCTTCACTACTGATCTCAAAACTTGGGACTGCTTTTGATTTACTGACCTTAAAAATACTGGCACTACATAATTTACATTAGACAAACAGTTACTTATGTTTTGAGCACAAGCTCTATTTAAATCTTGGCTGCAACAGCTACTTTAACTATGTAGCCACAAGTACTGGCAGAGTCAAGCAGCAGTTAACAGAATCTAAGAATAAGATTAATGATGAGACAGTGATTACTATTCATGTCCACTCCCTCTGGGGTTTATGAGTTTTGAAAGGTTGGTTTGTTTGTAAATAATCTGTGGCCATGGGAGTTACTATTAGGAAAGATCTCAGCTGACCAAAGATACTGAAACAAAGAAATTAAATAACAATATAAACCTTTAATATAGAGCGTACTATCAAAAACTTTTCCTGCCATGATGACATGATAAAAGCCCAACAGGCTTTTAAACCAGCAATTAAACATAAATTTATGAGTTATCCCCATCACTAGGTAGACTAGATGCCAGGAGCTACAGCTGTAACCTTGAAATTTATCTCTGCGTCTCTATTCTTAGAACAGTTAAGAATAAAAAACAAAACACAAAACATTTCCCCCACCACACTACTTTTAAACCAGCAAGTTAAAATGGTGAAAAAGATTTGAGAATGTGCTTCAACTGCTTTAAACTGGTCTGGAGGTACAAACCAACCACAGGCATAATTTAACACTGGATTCACATCTATTTTCAATATCAGCAACAATACCTGAATACCTTATCACTCCTGCTCTGCCTCAGCTACTCAGTGCTACACTGTGCAAGCAATTCCTTTTCTTTTGGAACAGCTGGCTGAGACATTTTTGCCCTTACTCTTTGAACTGTTTCACTGAAGAGGTACCAAGTTAGCTTTAGTATTTTGAAACGGGGGGGAGAGGCAGGGGGCAGAGAATAGAAAGGAGCACCAGAAGCTAGGTTAGGAGCTATACCTTTTTTGCTATGTTTTTAACACCAGAACAACATACACACCAGTCTTTTCAAAGTTCCTTTAATATTCTGCTTTCTTGCACCTTATTTAAACATGGATGAAGCTAAGTTGCAGATCTTCAAGAGCAACTTATATGGCAACCATCTCATGGATGAGTTGCACACTTCTGTACTAAGCCTTCTTATTTTTTTGGAATGTAGTTGGGCAGGTACAAAGTTAGAGATCATATTTCAGATATTCAAGATGAACTTCACAAAAAACCTTAAAGTGGACTCTGAGTGTAGTTTTGCAAACACAGCATATAGTACAAAGCCAGCAGTGATCAGGTTGATGTGTTTTTACAGTCACCATGCCTTTATCATGCAGCTTCACCTTGACATAAGTCGCAGAAGTGAACTTCACACAGTTCTGTGGCTTGTTTGTCCCTACTGACCGACCACACTATGACAAGGTTTACATCACATGATATTAACTGAATTTCCTTTTGTTTCCCTGTACCAACTTCCACTTCCTGTAGCCAATAAGCATGCTCTTACTTCTTCACTAGGCTATTCAAAACAGATTCACATGTGGCACCTGAATACTACAAAGCATTGGCCTAGTTAAAAGTGATTCTTCCACAATAAAGTTTAGTTATTTCTATGCAGAATTATTTGAATCGTTTTTTTGGTTCTCTAAATTCAACAGGAGACCAACTATTTTGAGTTTAAATTTAGTTTGCTCCTTTTCAATCATTAATCTAATCACCACCAGCCAGATCTTTTAAACAAATAGCACCTAAAACTTTGAAGAAAAAGAACCAATGTTTAGCCAATACACTACTGGTATTAATATTGAAGATTTATTTTACTCATTAACATGAAGCAGCATGTCACTAAAAATGTGTCATCCCTTATTTTAGATTTAGGCATTTAAGACAACTTTTCTTGCTTTTTTTTATGTCTGTTTACTAAAAGCTTCAGACATTTCTGTGAGAATAGGGTAGCAATGAATCACCAATTCATATAATCAATAAATTGTTCCTGAACAAGTCTGACAGACCCAAATAAGCAGGTCTATAGAACCACAGTAAACCACCAAGCCATTTATCTACATAATTGAGCAGTAACTTCTTGATTTACGCAAAAATCTGAGGAAGCCAGACACAGGGTTAGGCTAAATGAGTGCTAGAGGTCCAAGATAAATTAGTCTAAGATGATACAAGAGTTGTGCCTTTTTTCGACCTGTTACATCACTGCAAATTAAGTACAAGCATTCAATCAAAACAGTAACAAAAAAAAAGCCCCACCAAAACCACAAGCAACAACAAAAAACCCAACCCAAAACCCCAAACCACATTTCAACCCTTCCTTCACTGCAGTAGCAAAACAAACAGTGTCATCTCCTCAGCATTGTCTGACTCTCCTGTCACTGACCTATGCATCATCCAACTTCAGAGTAAGACATATTAGCCTGCTTTATATCAACAGTCCAGACTCCTGTCCTACCACTAAGGAAAAAAAAAGTGCAGCCTAAGGCAAGCAACTGTTCTTGACAAAGACACCAAAATGTGAAATCAAGACTGAAAGGCCTCAACTTCATCATAATTCTGCAGATTCAGCAAATGCAATAAAGATACTTCATGGATAGTCTTCAAAACACATACACTCTGTTTAAAAGCATAAATAAATTATTCAGACATATGCAAATCAAGTATGCAACCTCAGTGACAAGTATTTGTGGTGATTTGGTTTTGTTTTGGCTTTTGTTTTGTTTTTTTAAATATAGGTTTGTAGTGCCCTACACGGAAGTTTAGAATACAGCGATCGAGCAGTGGGAAAAGAGTTATTCCCATCATTGTCAGATAAAGTTATGACAGAAAACAAGCAGCCAAAACATTTTCACTGACCTGGAAGAAGACATCAACCTCTACCCCTGAAAAGGTGAATCAAGAGTTGAAACTACAGTGAATTTGTAACAAGAACTTCGAGATTTTCTACAGCAAAATTAAAAAAGGTAACTTAGGCAGTACTGCTGATATTAGTGATTTTAAGGAGATACAGACCTTGAGGAGAAAAAGCCACCTGCAGACAGTAAGCTGACCTCAACACACAGTGACAAAACACTTCATGGCTTTTACTGACTGACACTGTACAGTCCTTTGTGTAAGAATATACCTTGCTCAAACTCTGTCAGCGTATACTTAGGTGTTGAAAAATTACATTTCTTTCCAGTTACTGAAAGAGCTTTGTACTACAGCAGAGAAAAGCTGTACTTTAAGTTAAAATCCTTCCCTATTAAAAATAAGATTAAGCAAAACTCAAATGCTTTTAAAGAAGACCACATCCTTTTATCCAATCTATTCTGAAATTTCTGTTAAATTCTTTAACTGCAAGTTAAAACACAGTTAAAGAAAAAGCAAGTACGCCTTCCCATACATTTCCAAGTGGCAGAATTTGTTCTTACCTGTAACTGCAACTTTGTCAAGGCTCTAGTTCCGTGCTCAAAGAATTAGTTTACATTCCTGCTGCCAAGAAGCACATAACAGAATGACTTGCAAAACCTTGAGATAACCATACAGGACACAGCATCTGCTTTATTCTGGTATTTCCTAAAAGAAACAAGGAAAGTAGTTAGCTACTCCAGGTGGTTTACAACAGATTTTTACATTAACTTTTTCATGAATACAACTTTTTCCTAAACAGAATTGCCTGAACTAAAGCCACACCTGGATGTCACAAGACCTTCCAGCACACTCTCTAAACATCATATTAAAGATAAATGCTAACAAAGATTCAGATTTTTTTTTCCTTATTTCCTTCACCAGCACTTACTAGCACTTAAAAAGCCATCTAGCATATTACCTAGTATTCAAGTCCTTCAATTCAGTATCGGAAGGAATAGTGCTTGCATGCCCGCTCATGCTATTTTCTCAATTTTATTCCCCTGTTCCAATGACAGAGTATCCCTTGAGTACTCGACAAGACTTAAACCCACCAAATGCAGCATGTATAAATTGTAAGCTCTTCATTGTGCTTACTTAGATAAAAAATGCACCAGAGTTTAAAACAAAAGCAATAAGCTTCAGTTGCAAAAGTATCTCAGCTCCTCTGAAATAAGAATCACTGTTTCTTTCAAGGAAGCTTTCATAAAATTAACCATAAATTCAGCTTAAAATACAAAAGCAGCAAATAACTAACAACGTAAATGTGTGCATCCACCTAAGCACCTACTCATTATTTTGAACGTGATGCAAATGTCCAAATTCCTTCATGGATCAGGGACTATATATTTAATCTTATGAACTGCTGCATCTTTCACAAGTTACCATGACAGTGCACTGGTAGAAGGGAACTATCACAGGCAGAATTCTGTGTAACAGCCAGCTTTTTCTGAGGCATGAGGAAAATATAAGCCTTACTGTAACACTGATGATTTCCAACTGATTACAGGACTTTGATGAACTGAATGAGTGATAAAGGGAGACACTACATACCTTGACTTTAAGCCTACTGATTGAAGAAAGGAGCTATGAGAACATTTCATAATGGTTTGCCATTTTCAGCTACCAGAAAGTGTCATAAACAAGAAATTCCTCCAGAGGAATACTCTGCTGCTGTTTGAAGAATTGTAGAAGTTTAGTATATTTTATGCCTGTAATGCTTCAAGCCCTGTATTTTCCCCAACATTCCGTCTTCTCAAGCATCACAACAGAATGGACAAATCAAGGAATCAAACTAAGCCAGAGAAGGTAAATTACTTTTTGCCACTTGAGCTCTCTGAACCAGCTCAGGAAATGCAGACAAGTGCCAATGACAGAACTGCAGAACCAGCAGCTGCTGCTGATTCAGATTTGCCCAAGAGCATTATGAAATTACACCTTAACTAGCACTAAATCATTAATGAACTCTGGAAAAGTATTTTGAAAGAACTAGACAGCAAATACCTTAAATCATTGTATTGGACTACAAGGCAAAAGCCCTCCCCCAAAAGGTAAAATGTTTCAGTAAAAGAAGAGCTGTTTCCACATCCAAGAACTTGGGAGTGGGGAGGGCGGAGGTGGGAACACCCCAACACAACAAAACACAAGCAGTACAGATTCACAGAGTTGCACAAAATACCCTAATTCCTTCTTCTTTACACCAGTGATTAGGGCATTAACACAGAACACAACTCCCTTCTAGCACTTACTCCCACTTTCAGAAGATCCCCTTAATTAGGAGGGAACAGGGGGCTTGCAGGTTGAAGTGCTCAAAAGCCTCAGTTCTGACACTACTCTAGTAGCCTTTAGAAGTGGCTGACTAACAAAAGCAGACCGGAAGCCAAATATTATGCTTCCCAGAAGCAAGAGGCTTGACCTCTCCCAAATCTTCTTACTCTGCAGAGGATGTGAGAGCATTCATTAGACACAGGTGATTTTTAACCTTAGACAGGTAGCTTACAGTAGGGCAGCTTCACATACATTTTGGTTTAATAGTATGTTACCCCAGAATATACTCGTATTTACACCTTATCAGAAGTGAGAAATACCATATCCAGTGTCCTAAAACACAATAACATCTTAAAATATGAACTCCATGACTGAACACTGCATGAAAACAGGATACTACTCCTTACCTACTTCTACACAGTAGTGACTCCTACTTCTCCAAATAAGCTGTACAATTCTTTTTCCATATTAAAAGACACTTGATACAGCTTTGGGATAACAAACTATTGTATGCAGCTTCCAATAATTTGTGTACAGAAAATGCTCACATACACCAATGAAAAGGTGTTACCTAGATTGCTCATCATAAATTACATCCCAAGAATAAAGCTGAATGCTTCCTATTAGAGGCTTAACAAGATAATAAGACATTAAGTATTTAATTTGGGCTCCTTACATCTTTAGAGTATGTAAACGCTTAATACTTGAGTAGGACTTAGTTCAGTGAACTTCTACTATTAAGAAACTAATACCCTGCAATAGAAAAGTTTTTAATTAAGCACAACTTAAATATTCCTTGGCTAATAGAGAATTTGAATTTCACCACGTTTACAGTACTTTCTCAGAAGGTAAAGACTATGCAGCCAAAACCATCATAAGTAAATCACTGCTGAAGAACTAAACCCAGTATTCAAAAGCAAATGAAAAAGAAAAAAATTATGCAGTCTTGAGTAATTTGAAGAACATGCCATTTTTTCAGAAGGGTAAGCATCAAATGCTGGTCTTCCTAATGATAAAATACATACGCTCAAGGAGCAAAATACTAATGATCCTCAAGCTGAATCCTAATGCTTAAAACACAGAAACCCACTACAAGAACCAGACGTTTGCAAGTTTCTGGGCTCTGATCAGAGAAGCACCAGAACAACTGGCTTTATTCTGCTCCACAGACAACTATGACTCTGGCCTGTTACAGATGACTTGTTTTAAAGCAGCAGTGATTTGGTTAACAAACCAACCAACCCACTCCCTGAATAACAATAGAAAGAGCTATAATCTAATGTGTCATAACTGACCTCATGAGATCACAATACCACCACTGCTGATATCATCCCCCAGCACTGTAAACTGGTTCACACAGAAGACAGTAAAAGATTTTGCAGAAGTAAAAGATACTAGGAAGGAAAAGAGTACTAGTGCAAGCTTACATGTTAGCTATATAGTGCATCTCCCAATTGCATGTTCCTAGCATACACGAAATGTAAGATAACATCTCTTTCCTCAAAGAGGCATTAATTAGGTTACCTGATTTCTTCCAGGAAAGTCAAAGCACGCACCAAGGGAGTGCACCAGTTGTGCAAGCTCATGCAGTAGCTCTCTCTCAGTCTACCTATATGACAAAACCTGAACTAAAACAGGAGTTAATTTACGTGTAATTACTTAAGACAATGTGCAACTTTCACCCTGAAGAGAAAGTTGTTCATCCTTTGCAAAAAAAAGATAATGAATTCTCTCTGCATCTGCTAAGTGGTACTTGGTCCTATACAAAACCAGCGTGAATCAGCCAAGACTGGGCAAAACTTTGGTTTGTGTTTTTGTGCTGTGGCTTTTTTTTTTTGCACTGTCCCATCCAATCCCCTCCTCCTTCAAATGGGGAAGCTACATTAAAATGTTCATTATCACAACAGTTAAACAAAGGAGAATACGCAAAAGTTAAACTAAAAATTCAGTACTTTTGAAGCGTTTAATCCTTTTCAAAGCAGCAGTAACTTTTTGAAGAAGTGGAATGGTATCTTGCCACTGCATTTCAGAAGTAACAGCCAGAGCTTCTTAAAAAGCTAAATGGCTTGAAATAATTTTACTTGGCGTTCTAGTGAAAATTTTGTTCAGCAGTTTCAAGTCTGCAGTTCCAACTTTTATTGCCAGTTAAGTCATTTGAACTATTCAAGATTGAATTTCCAACAGAAACACACTATTAGACTAGTATTTCACACTTGTGTAAAAGCTTGATAATACTATGGGCTTAACATTCTTATTAGGTCTATACTTTTAAGTATCACCTCACAAGCGGTGGGCTTAAACTACAGCATTGTAAGCTGCCTTTTGATACATCTCACAAAAGGCTATTCTGAACTTTTTTCCTGCAGGCCTATCTTTAATACGTATCTGTAAGGCACCACTAATACCTAAATTCTTTGCAATTCTCTTTTAGGTAAGCTTTAGCTCAGTAAATTCACATTATGGCTATGCAGAGATCTTGGCAACAGTGACAGCTTAGCAATATTTGTTCTCAGCAGCTCATTCCTGTTTCCATGCTATGTGACTGAGCAACAGACATAGACAGTTATGCTGGTACAAATGAACGCCTGAAGCAGAGACTGCTCATGAAGCTGATGAGTAACTCAAACTCTATTGAATTATAAGAGCAGAAGATGAAGGAATACCGAAAGCCAGCCTTACCAGAATTCAGAATGCATGTATGCAATATACATTTGCCTACTGGGAGATCAATGGCAAGCACTTACTCCTCTGCTCTCCTGCAACAGATCACAGTAATGCTTAACATAACCAAGCACAGAAATACGGAATCTTCTCTCCATCAGTTATGCTGGACAGCTTTTCAAACATCCAGTTTCAGGAACACTGAAGAGAAAAGCCATCTAACATGCTTCAGTAAAAATATTCAAGTACAAAACTCAGCTTTTCAATTATCTGATCTTTAGCCATACTAAGGAGAAGAGACTATCTTCAAGACTTAAAATATGCTTCATTTATGTCAGCGGGTTTTTGCAGAAAAATCTCAATTAAAACCACAAAGAAGGATGTAAGCAGAGGACTTCTACTTTGAACTAAGATCTTTATTGGGGCTGCTAGGACTTTCTGGAGAAGAGCTTACAAAAGCCTCTAACTAGCTCCTATTACACACATTACTTTCTACATTATATTATTACATTATGGCTGTAAGTAAAGTTCTAGACACACATTACACCTTCCATGGCAATCCAGAAGTTACAGATTGAGGAAGACGCTTTCATACTCTGCATGGGTTTGTGTTTCTTTTTTTCTTAATGCGAAGGGCAGAGTATGCAAACATCCATCTTCTTGATGGGGATTCAGAACTGCAGCTCAGACATATGAGAGTGTACAGAAGTGCCTATCTTTTGAGCACATTCCTATGGTGTTCCCCCATGAGGCAAATTTATTACCATCTTACAAGCTAGAATACCTAGGTAGCAATAGTTAATGAATCAGTTTGAAACCATCTGTCCATTTGTTGCCTTTGTGAACATCTGGCCTTCAAATCATTGTTAAAAAAATAGTCACTCCAGGTGCATTACTTAGATTTTGTAAATATCCATCTGCTTAAAACAACCAGAAACCGCAGCCTGAGCACTGGTTAAATGTTCTAAGAAAGAATCCACCACACCTGGCATCTGACAGCATTACAGGGCACATCTCTTCAGAAGTGCTCTGAGCCTAAATGGCATGCCCCTCACAGAAGTGAGGTGTCTCATCCACTCTATCTACAATAGGAGTACTAAAAAACATCCAGAGTTTGTCAACCCTTTCCCCAGGAGAAGAGCAAGGTGTTACCAAACCATAGTATTATTCAAATTCAGGAGTAATCTTCCAAATAAAAAATTTTCTCTGCTGATATGCAGTAGAAAGGGCTTAGCCTTCTCCAGCTAAGGCTTTCAAGAAAACATCTTAAGTGGAATACCATAAAGAACTCCTACAGAACCAGCTCTTAGGAAAATCAGAGAAAGCAAGAGATTTCGGATCTGGTTTTGTAGCAAGTATGTGCATTTGGATAATAAAGAAACTCCACTGTTACAGACTTCAAAACATTACAGGATAAAGAGGTAAGAAACCTGACATGACTGCCTACTGGCAACTTCCCCCAAAATTTTAAGATGCTCTAGCTGTAGGATATAAGCAGGAAGTCTGACAGCTTTCAAAGGATTAATATCACTAAGTCTTTCACAGGAAATGCTTACACCAGTGAAGAACAGATTCTGTGAAGGCTATCTTAGTAACTCTTCTCTAAACAGTGTTCAGTGATTTTTAAGCCAGCCAAGAGCTGGAATTCCCAAAAGTTAATTTTTTTTATCTGGGTAGAGAATCTCATCCTAGCACCTAGTGGCTCACGATGCATTTAGAACGAGTTAGCTTTCAGATCAAGTCTTGCTACCACTATCAAAGCCAATAACAATTTATTTTATCCTCAATATCACATCTTGTATTTGTGCTTCTCCTTACAGAAGAAAGCTTAAACATGGTTTCTACAACATGTCTTTCTGTACCAATCTTGTATTAGAGCAAATAACCCAAAATGTCTTCTCAAAGGCACAATAGCATCACATTTTATCTGTCAGGGGAATGAAGCCATTACAATACACATGTCAGCTAATCACGTTTTCCCCCATCTTACATGTATAAAACACACAAACTTAAGTGGGACCACAAGTATATCCAAAATTTAGATGGAATTGAAACCCTGCAAAATGGAGTGAAAAATGAGCAAAAAGATCAAAACCACAGTAGTTCAGTTAGCACCAAGTTCAGAAAATACAGGAAGAATTCCCTAATGTTGATGTTTGACAATGACAAATCAAGTAGTAACAAATTTATAAGGGATAGCAAGAATGGGTTTTTTATTTCTTTATATGATACTGATGATTAGGTGAAGGCCTTCACCTCTCTCCAAGTCTTATTCTTCCCCCACTTTCTAAAGGTAAGCCTTCAGGTACAAATCAACTAATCAGAGCCATCACAGATGATTAAAAAAAATCTGGACACAGCTGATGTGCAGTTACCGGAAGCACAAACTCTGCTGCACTATTTAACCACGTGGATCTATTTGTGGCCTTTTTTTAGCCATATTACTACTTGCTAGTTTTACACACAAAAACAGTTACATTAAATGCAAAAAAAGGTCATTCAACACCATAATAAAACCATCAGCACATTCAAATCAGTAGCATAAGAACACCAGTACTACAAGCTGCCAAATATTAACACTTACTGTGCTATAGGCATTTTAATGTTTACTGCAAAACTCACAACTTGGAAAGAGATAATTCAAGCATCTGTTATGTCAACTAACAGCCAACACACACAATCTTCCAAAAGAACTAATTTAAATAACATGGGAACTGAAGGCTCCAAATAGGAATTGTTAAAGCACATAGTTATTTTTATCCCTCAATTACAGTTTTAGAACTGTAGAACCTTTAGAACATCTTTTTTTTCTTAGTTTCTTCCATGTTAAGAAGTTTTTTCTAGCTACTAGTAAAGTTACTTCAGTAACAGTACTGTCTTTGCATAAATGAAAAGAATCAGCACACAGAAATGCAAAGACATCTTATAATATTTAAGAGGGTCTATTTACTTAGAAAGTCACATCCTTATTGCTAACCCAGA
>WYDI02026815.1:0-96730 GCA_009867235.2 Psittacus erithacus | reverse complement strand
CAGAAATGCAAAGACATCTTATAATATTTAAGAGGGTCTATTTACTTAGAAAGTCACATCCTTATTGCTAACCCAGATAATACCACCTTCCTAAATCAACCCAGTTGAACTGATCTGGGTTTCGGTTCATTTCAAGAAAGGCGTATCTCAGAGCATTTTTAAGGCAGCTATAAACAAATGCTTCAGAGAAGCAGCTGGTCCTAAATGATATGTAATGGTATTCTCTTGTACTCAAACAGGATCAGTACACCTGTAATCACATGAAACATACTATTCAAGCCACAGTGTGGTATATGAAGTCAGGTTTCAGATCACAGATGGTTTGTCAGACTACTTCAGAGAACACAGTACTCCTCCCTGCACTTTTATAGCATGCTCTACTTTTCCAGCAGGCTAGAGAAACCTCCTTACAAGTCTGAAGTCTAATTACAAAAATTACTATCTCTAGGAACTGCGGAGTGACGCAAATTTCCATTACCTTTTTTTCTGGCAGCAGCCTCCAGTATCGTTGCCTGGACACATGGAATCTTTTTCAGGTGTCTGCACTGAGGCTATCTGAACTGCTTCACTTGTCATCTAAACAGAGGAGTACTTTGCAAGAAGCAGCCATTCAGCAACTTGCAAGCTTAAATACTCAAGGGTTTTGCCCAATTAGCATTACAATTTTAGTTTCACAATAAATCACTGACTCACTTTAAACCAATACAGTTTAAACTCTCTTGATTTGCAACATATATGTCAATGCTGCAATTTCATCTATTGACTAAGAACTGTTTTAATTTTGCTACTATGCAAGTATCATATGTGTCGAACTACACCTGCAAAAATTCAAAGGGCAATTTTGTCAATAAGAATGTTAAAACTAACATGCAAGAAGACCATGCCAGTTTCAAGAAATCAGAAAGGGTGCTTAAGGGCATTACAGGCAGTCGATGCAGTAATGATAGGTCTACACAGACACGACAGCAAAAAGGATTCCAGGAAGCAAGCATGTTAATAATTCAACATTCATTTTATGCTACTCATCGGGTCAGACATCAGCTGCAGGCAAATCTGGATAACACAGATTAAGACACCATCTCCAGCTCCATCAAAGGTTAGTGCTCCTGTATGCTGTTGGCTGCAAGACATGCCCTTTCTGGACTGAATGGTGATGGGAACATCAGTGCGAAGATGCATAAAACCCCCATGTTAATTGTAGTATGGGGGCAGACACCCTATTCTGTCATCCCATTTAGAGAGGCAACATGTCAAGATGTTTTAAAATTATTTCTATCTTCCGAGGCTTGCATCTCAGTCTTGCCACTTAACTACATGCAAACCTTACCCTGCATGTATTCTGAAGTATAACAAACTGTCTGGGTTAAACTAGGTATCCATAAAAAAAAAAAGATCAAGCCACACAAAAGGAACACTCATAAGTATTTAGGCTTTTGCAGAACAACTAAAAGAATCTGATGAATTTAGCAGTTTAAAAAGAAAAGTAGACATTCAGCTTGGGGATTACAGAGATAATTCAGTAAAACCTACTATATAAAAAAACACAACCACAGTCACAACAAATTAGAAATCGGTACATGAATAGAAGACTGCTGATGTGAGCCCTCAAACAGATGCTGAATTCAGCATGAGTGCCAATTTCAGTAGGTTTCCACCTCCCTAAAATTGAAGAGCTAGCATTAGGCAATCAGCTGCCTACATGAAGCGCTACTTGTACTTTCCAGTCCCCAAAACATCTCCTACGTCCTTCTACGTGACTCCGTGTGAATGTCTCCACCATCTGTTCTATGGTCAGATGCCATGGCCTTGTATTCCCCTTCTTACACAAACTACTGTCTCGGCAAGGCATAGCTATGTGCCTCCTCATACCTCTCTACCACTTTTTCAGTTCCGCTCCTGAACAACACGAATAGCTACCCCAGTCAATATCCCCAACACTGGTCCCACTGGCAGGAATTCCACTTGATCTGCTATGGGTTTTATCCCCCTACTCCTGGTAATATTCCCTCCACTGTGATATCCATCCGGGAGTAGTGTAGGAACAACACAACAAATATTATTAGACATTTAGTTAAGCTGTGCACGGAAGCTGAAGGCAATGGTATCACTCTGACAAATGATGCTAATGGCTCCTACCACTTCATCGGTGCTCTAACTTGCAGACAGATGACAACTGTTTATGTGCTTGAAGCTATGGCTTTACTGAATGAAATGCATTTATCACTCTCCCAAAGCACAGCAAACTGCTCCCAGTTATGTCCTGGTATTTGGAAATTGGCTAAAAACGTACTCAAGAGCTATAATATTGCACGCACAGAGAAATTATAAATGGCTAAGCACAGGACCAAAACGTAAACCAGAAAGAGTTACGAAGGCACCGATAATTTAGTAAGACATGCCATTTTATATCATGCAAATCAGTGTACCAGTTTAGGAAGTAGGAACACCTATGCTACCCAAAAGACAACTTTGCACAGTAAACATTAGCTGCAACTAGAAACATACTTCATTTTGGTTAAGGAACACAGCCCCAGCTAGCTTATATGCCTCTTATCATTAGTGTATTTCCAGAGAATTATGTAGGAGTATTTAATACTTAATACATACTCACAGTACTCTGCAGGAATAGTGTAATATGCAAGAAGCCAAGAATGCAGAAATAGTACCATTTTGCAAGCCTCAGTATTCATGCCTTCTGTCATCTGATCAGTCTTACCTTGAATGTAGTACAAAAGTAAAATTTCTTCCAGATCTTTTGTCCTCCTGATACAGATTCACTTTAGACTCTTCCTTGTATATAAGGGGTGAATAAAGCAGAAGAGCCTGTGAGTCTGAAAGTAGCAAGATGGAAGAATTGACCAATTTCTCTGCCAGTTCAACACAATATTCAAGAACTGCTTAGCAGCAATTTCACTGTAAATGGCCATGTTAGTCCAGAAGTTCCTAGTAGTCTATGGTTACGCAGCAAACATGAATGCCTTTCACTTGTCAGAGATGAAAGTATGAAATGATCTGAATTACACATCTCAATGGCCACTACTTGCCAAGAAACTCCCACCATCAATACATTCTACCATCACATGTAAACAAACCCATTTCCAAACCAAGAATATGCAAACCATGTAAGAGAGAAAGGCTGCATACACTTCTGCATATGCATGCCTGTTTAAGTGCAGAGAGGATGGAAAAGTCTGGCATACTAATGCAGTCATTTACAAGACTATATCCAGTTCCCGGACTTCAAGAAGAAAGACTAAAAAGCTGAGATTCAAATTAAATCTAAAGCATGGAAATCATGACGAAGAAGCCTGTTACACCACAAATTTCTTAAAAATCAAAAACATAAACACACCTGACTATTAACTAAAATCATCATGGTTACAAAGAAAGAAACAAAGTTCTCACAAAGACATGAGAAGGGCTATCACAGTTAAACCCACTATGCCCACTATACCAGCATACAATTTCTGCAGCATGAATCTACCTAAAACCTTTATTTTGGAGATGTCTGGGATGACAGCTTCTTTTCATAGGCCTGGGCAAAGAGGGAAGTGAACCAATCTCAGAGAGACTGTGATTTCGTTTCCTTTTCCAGTCTCTTTCTTCCCCCCAGTAACTTCAAACAACAAATGCTCTAGAAATTGCTTTGTTTTACCACAAGGTTTGGAAAAGTGGGTGGAGGCAAGTGAGAGACAAGGCATACTGATCACTATGAAATTCTAAAACTTCTTTTTCAACACCAGGAATATTTTTCCTTCCTTAGATGAAATGAACTTATTCAATGAAGGTACCTTGCTTATGCCATGCTTTCTCAATAGGCAGATTTCAGCTAACTAATGCTTAATATAAAAACCAGTCAAAAAGAGTAACTGATGATGTTTAAGTTACTTTTTCAGGAGCACTAGAAATAAATGTCACTCACACAAAGAATCAAGTTTCCAACGAGAACAAACTGTACTGATCAATTTGGCCACTTAAGTCCCTGCCACAGGTGATTCCTCACAGAATGATTCAGAGTGGAGGGGAGCTAAGAGATTATCCAGTTCAACTTCCTTCTCAAAGTCTTACCTCTTATAATCGCTTAACAGTCATCTCTACTGTAAAAACTTTTCAACATATATCAACCCATTTCAATTTATGACCACTGTCTCTTTGTTTTCTCACTGTGCATCTCAGTAAAGAGACTGGCTCCATCTTGGTATCCATCCCTGTATACACCAGGCAGTTGCTATTGGGTCCCTCTTAAGCATTTCTTCTCCAGGGTAAACAGGGCCACAAAAAGCTCTCAGCATCCCCTCTGAGGTCACATACTCCAGCTCCTCAACCATCCTGGTGGACTTGCCCTAAGTTTATCAGTGTTGCTCTTATTTGGGGTAGAGAGAACAGAAGCAAGCCTGGACTCAGTATTACAGATGCAGTCTGGGTACATCTGGAACAAATGCCAACTAAAGGGGAATAAAGCTCTTTTCATCACTAACAGGGTGAAGTGCTGACTTGTATTTAGCCTGCTGTTCATCAGAACCAGGTCCTTTTCCACAGAGCTACACTCCAACCAGCCTGCAGCACTGCAGCAGGGTTACTGATGTAGAAGCATCGGTTGACCTTGTTGAACTTTGTAAGATTCCAACAGGCCCCCTCTTCTAGCCTTTGAGTACTTTAGGATAGCTGCCCTGCTTTTTAGCCACCTAATTCTGTGTCTACCACAAACCTGATTAAGGTGCATTCTACCTATTCCACTGGGTCACTGATAAAGACATTAAAATAAAAAGTAAGTCACAACAGACCCTTGAAGAGCTCCAGCTGTAACTACTCTACAGCAGAGTATGAACTATCAGCTATCCTTTGAGACAACTTTTCTACTGGTTTTAACTTTGTCTAGTCATCCTCCCATTGAGACTGTAAATAGGAGTATGCTGTGGGACACTGTAAAAAGCCTCGCTAAGGTCAAAGTGAAAAAAAACATCCAAACCACAAACATTCACTGCTTTCCCCTCACCTGAAGACTTAGTCATTTGGCAGAAGGTAGTCAGACGGGTCAAGCATGACTGACCCTTGGTAAAGCCATGCTGACTACTTTCTGTCACTTCCTTCCACAAGGGCCCAGAAATGTTTTGCTACAGGTTGATACAAACTATTATTGGTGGTGCTATCAAAGTAAAGGAGTACTTAATGCTTTTATCAAATGAAATATAATACAGAAAACTTTCTACAACATAGTAAGGATGCCTGAAACAGGGAAGAGGAACCATCTCTGGCTTCAACAATTTGCAGGATTCAAATGTTCTAAAGCTAAAGATCTAAAAACTCCATGCATAAAAATAAGCAGGTCTCAGCAAGAGAGCACAGCCATCAAGCAACTGAGTTTCTGGCTAATTTTCAAGGTATCTGGCAACAACATGGTAATAGCAGCAGAGATTATGATAGGAAAAACTTGGTGCTCATAACTGTACCTAGTATTTGTTATAAAAACTGGTGGCTGAGAAAGGGAAGAAGGAGTGAAGAAGAAGAGCAAATGGCCAAGACGACTTAAGCATATTTCATTATGCACATTATAAGGCATTTGTGAAATTCAGATGGCTTACACATTTTCACATGGGTTTAATTTCTCTCGGCCTATATTGGAAAAAAAAAAAAAAAAGCCACTTCGAGACCCCTGAACTTGAACAACTACAGGAACTCCTGGACACAAAACCAGTCAATGCCTGATAACTGGCAACTCTAGTCTCTCCCAGGGATGACATTACTCATGTTTCACCCTAAATACTTCAGTCCCTTTGCAGATCCCCAGCACGTGCTTGAAGAAGGGAGTAGACAAGATTCTCCAGCTCCACATTCAGCAGTTAACAATGACAACACCACAGAGGATGAGCAGAGGCTCATCTTATCCCCTAAGGAAATTTGCAAACGTGACAAAAAGCACTGAGAAACATCTTGACTCGCTCAGGAACTTTCTGACAAACTCCTTACCATGACCTTTGCTATGTAAAGTTTCAGTTTCTTCTGTATTCTCATGTGCTTACAGAATAAAAATATTCTTGTCAGCAAGGGCTGATATTTAATTAAACCAGAATAACTGCTGTGAAGGGAATCATATCAACATCTGTAGCAGGCTATGCATTTGGGGAAAATCCACAGGAAGATATGGATACTTTTAATTCAGTTATAAGACAGGTTTTAGTTTCAACATTTAGTTGCATGCTCTTTTACTTTAGGATTGCAACATGGCCGGTGTCACTGCTGTAAATGTCACAGTTATGCGACCTCCAGTACAGTCTTCTCTTCATCACCAGTAGCTTTCCAAACAAGTTTAGGACTTGCACTCGCAAGGCAGTTCATCAGGTATCCAAACCATTAATGTTAAGAACCAATGCTAATAACTACACCTTAGAAGAACCTCCTTCGAAACATCTCAGAGTACAGTCTTAAAAGAAGACAGGTTAAGCTAAACCAGTAACTGCTGTAAGCTCACCTCCCACCTTGTGTATTTTCTACTTCAACTTCTGCATCAGTAGTTGCCCTCATATCCTCATGCAGCAAATTGATTTAAGAAGCTGAACTAGAAGAAAATCAACCTCAGCAACAGATACCAAACATACACACATCACATAACTATCTCTCACCATGAGATGAGACACAGCCAAATATCAGCATGAGCAGGAAGAAAGGCACACAGTCAGAGGAAGAAAGCTGCAGAAATACAACAGCACCAACATACTTAAGTAATTATACAAGAACCTTTTCTGCAATGAAACAGGATTACAAGTGCATGCAGAAGCCTAACAAGAGTTTTTTTTCTGTACTGTAACACAGAAACATGGCAAAAAAAAAAAAACAAACCCAAAACCCAAATGATTCAAAGGACTTTTAAATAAAAAGAGGAATACCAGATGCTCACCGACTAGGCAGCATGTAGCAAAAAGCTGTTTGGGTAGGGGGATAAGTCCCCATAATAAAGAGAAAACCAAAGCTTATATTGTGTACATCAAGCAAGACAGCCTCCAAGATGTTACATCCACTGGTTTTAAACATCTGAAAAGAAATAATAACAGTGCCTGGCTGACAAAGGAAGCAAATATATCTACGGCCCAGCACTCCCACTGTGGTACCGAAAGATTTAATGACTACAAATCAATATAGAAGAAATTCAGAATTAAAAACTCGGCTTAACTGAATGACACACGAGCTACTACTTTAACTGGCATGGCCTTACTTTTGTCTTGCCTCTAGGTTTTTGAAGGCACTACCCTTTGGCAGTTGAACCAAGACTTACTGCTTTTTCCACTCTTAATAGAAAAATTATTTGGGTCACATAAGCCCACTCTAATTTTCCTTTCCTTCTCTGAACACGGCAGTTTAGCCAAGTACATCCTTTCAATCACTCAAAGACTTTCCAGGAACCCTTGCTTCCTCAGTAACAGTGATGTGAGTCTGACAATTCCATGGCACCTTCAATCCATAATAAGAATAGATCATGCCACGCACTAATTTCTGCTCTATCTTGCAGGGCTTTGAACACAGTTCAGGGTAAAAACAAACAAAAAAAGCCACAGCCAACATTTTCACAGTTCAGGAAAAAGCACTACAGACTAAATCTTCTCCCATCCACCCCAACCGTTCTCAAGAAGGGACACAAAACAGGAGAAAATGAGCTCAAAGAAATCACACATCAATAAAAATAAGCAGAATGAAGACTAATATAAAGAAGCTCCCCCCATCTCACCCAGCAATACGAATGTCAGTGGTCAATTTATACTTGTTGGATTTCACCCATGGCAGTATCAGAGTCATGATACCTCTGAAAGGCAAACAATTACAGTAGGCTAGCAGCAGACAGCAGAACTTCGTAATAAAAGGTTGCATATTTGCTGATAAAAATCTTTCACATTATGAACTGACAAATGAATACAAAACAGAACCCTGTGATAAGAGAAAAAGGAAGAATACTCCTCAATGAATAACGTGCTCTGCCTACTCAAGTATTGTCTGGGTTAGCTTAAGTTTTTGGTGAATTTATGGCTTCAGTTCTTTAGAAAGTATTGTATTTTTCTTCCTCATTAAGAGCACCAATTATTTCTTCTCCTGCCTCATTTCAGTTTATTTCCTGCAGTAACGGAATCAGACTTTGACCCAAAGAAAGGAGAGGACAAACAGTAAGTAGAAAGAATCAACAGTTCTGAACTCAGAACAAAATAAATAGTGCAGAAGAAAGTTTGCTCACAGGTAGCCCAGGCTCACCAATTCTTTTTGTACTATTGATAGCCTAAGGTTATTACTAAAACCAGATAAACAGTGGAAAGGGATGATGGAGATTCCAATATGGTGTTCTAGGACTGACTGACTTTAGAAAGGTTTCAAGCCCAAGTCTGACAACTCATGACAGACCTAAGCTGTCATGTCTGCTTTATATGCAAGGGCTGTTTTAATCAGTGCTTCAATAAACAAACAAGACCTATGGAGGAAGCGACAACACAGACAGACATACTAAGTAGTTTTCAACATGAGCTTGCTGTTCATTGTGGAACTGACAATATAACCAGGTTTCAAGTCTGGACAAACCTTAAGACACCTTTCAGAAAAAAAACCAAAACAAAACCCCACAGCAAGAACAAAAACCTTAGTTACTTCAGTTATGGCATTTACCCCAAGTTTTTGGTTATACAAACACATCTGAATCTGGTAACCCCAAGCAAGTAATAACTGAGCAGTGCTTTTCCTAGATGAGGCCTTCTTTCCCTCTATACAGACTTAGAAATAGGGAAAAGTTAAGATAGAAAATAGGATGGTCATTAAATATATCTGAGAATATACAGTATTTTTCAAGGCAACTATTTTCCAACTATACATTAATAGAGGGTTAAAAAAACCCCAAACCCAATAATTTGAGTACTTTCTCCTGTGACATTTTTCTGTGTTAAATTCTATTCCCTGCCACTGGCAACTACAGCCCACAAGCTCATTTCAAGAATCCTGAACTGTACTAGAATTTTATTTCTTCCCCTCTGACTCTCTAAGTCAAGCCCTACCTTACTTCATGTTAAATCATAAACTGTTTTGACAGCCTGTAACCTTATCTTCTTCCCTCCCAAAGCCAGATATTCTAAGTTGACAGAATCCTGTTTTTTCTTTAAATTAAAACAATAGCACAGCAATAGTCAAAACCACATGGTACGCTGTTATGGTTAACAATAGCTACTATTTTGAGTTCACTAAATATTTTTAGATTTCTTCTCTGGTCTCGAATTGCTTGCATTTAGTGCATTCTGGTTAAGAAAGTGAGAAATCATCTTACTGGATTTAATGTTACAAGCTAGATACAAATCTTCAACAGCTCTTAATCTCCATCACTCTTACACTCAAATATAGTAATAAAACATATAGAAGCATAGACTTGGTTCACCATAAGGCAAACCAAACCAGAAAGAGAACTGAAATGAACACTATTGGTTACTATGATAAAAAAATAGGATACAAACCAACATCACACTGGCACAGTACTAACAATGCTTTTCTTCCATACCACACACAAACCCTAAGTATTATTTCATTTTTAAAACATAGGAAAATGTTAAACTATAGCCTTTATCATTTATAAAAAACATGATCTCTCAAACGTCTGCCTGCAGAGGAGACTATGCAGCTATTTAACTCTAGCAAACACTGTGGAACATTCTCTTTCCATCATAATAGTCTGCAAAAGTAGTACGCTTGTCTTTCTTTTCAGCCCACAAATGACTATTGAAAGAGAGACACCTTAAACTGCTTCCAGTTTCTTTACATCGTAAGAGATGCGCAGAACCTAAAGGAGGGCTGGTTGTAAAACCTCACAAAAAAACAAGCTATTACTATTATTAAAGCATCTATTAAATGGTTGAATGCCTGTGAACTTCTAGGTTATCTTTTAAATAGCAGTTCAAATTGTGATGCACTTATGGAGGATTTACAAACAAGTTTCACATATGCACCCTTACCTCCAACTCTAGCTATTGTTTTCACAAGATTGTGTCCCTTTCGCTTATGTATAAAACCCTTTCTATTTGAAGTTTTATGCACAACCTTCCACTAACTTAGAAAAAGTGCGCCTCGCAGTAACATAATCAGCAACAATGTAGACTTTGGATGATTCTAACAAATTCATCCACCAGGTTAAGCAATCAGTAAGAAAAACAGCAGGAAAGACATTACCTCAGAGAAAAAGGAAAGTGAAACAAGAAATCTCTTGCTGCAAAAGTGGTAAAGATGCAAGAAACATGACAAGCTAGCAAATGGATAAACATCACATCTGAGGAGTCAGCTTAATATACCTATATGTAGTAGGCCCACAATTACTGGATAATACTAAAGATGCCTGAAAATCCAACCTGTAATTAGGCGTTATTAATAACCTTCTTAGAGGCATCACTTCAGTTCTTGTGGATGACACACAGAGTGAGATGCTCATGAGTCTTAGCAGACTACACTGGGGATCGAGGCTCTACTGAGATGGAGCTGCTTTGTCTTCTAAGATGTAGGACTGATCTACATTGACTACCTCAGGGAGTCAATGGACTACCTGTTAGGTCTGGATTCCAGTTTTACAACAGCTGAAATAAGAAAAGCACTTCATCTTTGTCTTGATTATGCATATTAAAAAAGAGGACCCTTTTCTTGAAAAAAAATCAGCTATAAACATTTTTAGCTCAAATGCCCCACAAAGAATCAAACTTTAAATGTTAGACAGTGCCTGCAACTAGTACCATATCTGAAGTAACATCTTGTGCACAAAGTGGTATTCTTTTGACCATAATGAAAACTAGAAAAAATAAAACAAGTATGTTATTACTATACTGGGGAAATGAAGAGCAGAACAGAAAGGACACAGAAACTGAGTAATATCTGTGATAGGTTCACCTTTCATACCTTTACAGAATCTCTCTGAAGTCAGTGCTTTGAGTATAGGCCCACTTATAGGAAGCAAAAGGAACAATTTCTTCAGCTTTATACACTGAAGACAGAACTCTCAGAGCTCAGCCTACAGTACTGTATCACTTCAGTAGAGTACTTCTCAACTGAAGTTTCAAAGCAGATTACAGTTTCAGCAGCTTTTCAAGGTCACAAGGGCAATCGCAAACACAAGTTCCCTCCCCCTCCAACTCCAAATCCACCACCCTCAAAATCCACTCTAGCCCTCCTTCAGAGACTTCAATACACCATTCATTTTCAGAACTTTCATTCACTTCGTCTAGAATCAGGGTCCAAAACTACCATATGTGGTAACAGTGTCTATTATAAAAGGCTACAATGCATATAAAAGGCAACTTTAGACCTGTCTGTATTTATTTGGAGGTGGTTTAATAAGCATATGGATACTCCTAATTTTACCTATCTATATTTATCTATCTATATTTATCTATAGAGAATATTTTTAGTAGCCCTTAAGTTACTGTCATTAGGAACCTAATTTTCTGCTTCTAGATACATTGCCTGAAATGCTGGGGGAGAAGGGTGAATACTACTAACACTTCTGGAATAAATTTTAAATAGTGGTAAATATAAAAAGACAGCAAAGCAAGAGATACCATTAGTGGAAAACAAGTTACAAATTTAGAAAGCCAAGCTACCGTGTCATTCCCTCCCCACCGAGTTTTATTGAAACTGGCCTCAGTCCAGAAGATAACACAAGGGTAAATATTTCATAGATAATCAGGTCCAATGAGTTTTGTGGAAACAGAAGTCAGATCAAGGAGAGAGGCTCAAATTAGTGCCCCTTCTGGATAAGCGCAGCAGGAGCTCAGCTATATTACCAAAAGACAACTTCCCATACAGGACAGCTGGACAGATAGTGCCCCAAACACGTGAAAATACTCTCAGAGCTCACAATACAGTAGAAAAATCCAACCAAAGACACAAAGCCACAGGAAGTCAGGCTTCATAACCTGCTGCCCACACAGCTAGTTCCATTCTTGATTAACTGAGGTAAAACTGTGAAAGGACTACTTCCTAGAATTTATAGTAGTTTTAACACCAGTCATCTCCATGCACAGTTTCAAAATTAGGGACAATAATTTGGGAACAGCGATTTAGATACCAGTCAAGATAAAAAAACAATCCTTACTCAGAGAGCAGCAAGACAGTTTCTGCAGTCCTGACAACAGCACTCTGGAGGCAGGAGAAGGCAGAATTCAGTCCCACATGTAGATCAATACCCTCTGCAATCCCCAACATGTGTTTTAGAGACCCAGTCTTTACCTCAATATTAGCACTTTTGAAGTAAACCTGAGTCACGATACTTACTGTGCTTTGGTTCACACCTCAAAGAAGTTCCTGAACACACAATCTCAGATTAACCTGAACCAAAACTCTGGGAAAACACAAAATAGCCACTTATGCTTGGAGTTTACCCGGTCCACAGAACCAGCCGACAACTAATCTGAAATAAAACCCCTTTAAGTACACACACCATGGACAGTGGGTCTGCCTAACTTACTATAGCTTCACTCTACAGCCTCAATTTCAGCATACTGCAATATTACTTATATAATGTAAATATAATCAATGTGGCAGATACTAACTATTCACTTGAGAGCCTTCAAGCAGTAGTAACTAAACTAAGCTGCCAACACATACCTATTAGCCCTAAAAAGATAGGCTGCACTGTGAATCTGAGTGTTCCTTTCCCTAGAGTAACTACAGCAGCAGTGTATCACCACTCACCTGGTTTTGCTTCCACTCCCCTTTGGAGCTAGGAGTAGCAAAAGCTAGTGGAGTACATCTAGGAAAGTTCTCTGAATAAAGTTAAATCCCAAGGATCCACACAATTTCTGCAACACCTACATTTACTGTTTTATAAAACTTTTAAAGTAACACTGAAAACGCAACCCAATAAGCCACATCAATGGCTCTACTGTAGCTGGCAACAGAAAAGGAAGAGTAGCATGTGCTCAATAATGCTGTATATTACTCGCGCACCAGCGTAACCAACAAAGCTACCCAGAAGTCTTTTTTCTTGTTTGAAATAAGCTGACTAACATAATATTCACTGTTCCAGTTTTCCACTTGAATCAAAATATCAGTTCTTTACAAATAACTCCATCATTTGATGAAATCACAAAGTCACTAAGTTTTCGTCTGCTACACAAAATGTTAAATACAAGTGAGTTTTGAATAAACAATACTGGCTTTAGTAAGACAGATAAGCTACTGAGAACAGGTCAGAACAGTATTGTATCAATTCATTACAATAAAGTGTTACCTCCTCTACTCAACAAATCATTATCATCTCACTTCATTACCTCCTTGATAAAAACAATTAATTCATATAGTAACAATGCAGAGCCATGTTTGCTCTACATTCAGTAAAGGTCAACTTCCTGCACTGGGGTGCAGACACAGACCTAGGATTACTGAAGACGACATTTTCTGTTAACACACTAATCCCTTGAAAACTGCTAAGAAAGATCTATGCTTTCCTTTTTGATTTAACTGAAGTTTGTGGTCACTGACTGTTCATTGCCATAGATACTAAAGGGCCATCTTAAGCTGTCCAGTAGCCTAGTTTGAAACATCTTTGTTTTTCTGAGCTGAATTCCTGTTAACTCCTGTGAAAATAGATTTAAGTACTTAGCTGTACTACTTGACAGAAAACTCAATGAAAAGGTTATCTCCCATGAAAGATTTAGAGAACTTATGCCAAAATAACACACTGAAGTAATGTTAATGAGAAACTAATGGCGCATGAGGGAAAAAAAATAAAAATAAAAGAGTTGTGGGTGACACTTTTCCCAGTAGAACAATAGCTGAGCCTGGATAATTTCCTCTGAAATTATACAAATGGCTGCTGTCCACTGAGATATGGCACTGTCCCTTCTATAATTTTCTACATTAAAACATCTTCTCTCCTAATGGAATTTTTCTGGGAGCCAGAAGACTAATTTAACCTACGCTCATTGGCAACCCTTGTGTTTCATCACACCAATAGCATCTCAAGAAGTTGGGATGAACTGAACTGCTCACTGCAAGGAACTGAGATGAGCTCCACCAGCTTACTTATTTCTTACCATCTCATGCAAAGGTTTTCAGGTGAGTTTCCTTTTGAAGTGAAACTCATTAGTTCTTCAATACTTTTACTTGGCTCTAGCACAGACAGAAATCTGTACAAGATTCATTTGCCAAATTTTAAGCAGTCTGACCAACCTTTCCCATGCAGGGTTTATCTGCCCAAGACTGAAAGACACCCGCCAAATAGCTGAGAAGTTTGCAAGTTTGTCTTTTTGGTGATGATATTTGATAACCTTTTTGGAAACTCCACATCCTTGTTCTTGCACGTGGGACACATCTTTCATTGCCAGTGCAAACAATTTCTCTCTTCTGGGCTTTTGTAACCTGATGTCACTTCAATTTGGGTGCCTTTTTAATTCTATTTTTTTTTCCCATTAAGAACCTGCAATGACTTGTCCAGATTAAGTTAAATTCCCTGATGTCTTTACACATACTAGATATGCTGAAGACCAGGGCTAAACAAGACCCTTCTTGATGTTTCGTAAAACATTTATCCTGCATTCACACTGCTAACATACAGTGAGAAGGAAGAAGCTATAGTCCACACTCTGTACCTCTATAAGCCAAATCTTGAAAATGATCAAGCATAAACAACTGAAGAACAGAATGAAGGAAGAAAAAGAGAGGAAAGGATTCAAGATAGCAAAAACTTTTATTTTAACAGTTTTCCAAAGAAACCACCATTGCTCTCCTCCAGTCTGAGGAGGTCAATATTCAGATCAAATCACTTGGGTTGTTAAGAGGCCCAAAATCTGAAGACTGCTGCTTCTTTTTCACTGAGAGAAAACCTATTTGTACGAGGTTGTGAGAATTAAAAAAAGAAAATAACCAACCAACCAACACACAGAGCATTCTTGATGCAATCAGGGCAGTGGGCAGGAAAAAACCTGACATTAGAGAAAACAAATACTTTAAATACAAAGATATGCATGACCTGTTGTAGTAATCACTCTCCACAATCCACACATGGGGTGTAGAGCTTGCATTCTTTCACCAAGGCTTTCCCTTTCATTCGGAAGAGACTGTGCTTGCAAAAACCAATGGTAAGCTAGCTATCTTCCAGTGATAACTGGAAAAGAACAGCTATTTAGCACTTACTAAGCTACAGCACTAGGCCTGTGCGGCAGATTTAAGCATTCCCACTGGACAGATGATCCAAGACACTAACAAATGATCACTTTCAATTTATTTTAACACAAAAAATTCTGAAACAAACAAACAAAACCCAGCAAACAAAGAATATACAAATGAAAAACCACCCACACATACACACAGGAACATTATGGCAGCGTTTAGCTAGGTATGCTGCAGTTTGATTCATTCAAGATTGACATTACTCGCTGAACATACAACCCCATCCCTTCCTGCAGTCTGAATAAACTGTTCTCCAAAGAGTGGTGTTCATTATTATAATACTTCACAGACACTGACTTTTAGATCCTATATTAAGAGTGGAATTTTACTGCCTTTCCCTTTTTTTTTGTAATATGGAGGCGATACATTCACGTAATAAATACTCGTTCTCAACTGCCCCCTCTGAGAGCAGTAGTTCTTGACACTGAGCACCTCAAAAGACTATGTTCAAAACAGACTTCACAAGATTTAATTTCAACTGTGATGGATTTATATTCCTGCAAGACAGGGTCTCAAGTTCAGTAAGTCTGAAGCACACAGTGATCATCGCTGAAAAAGTTTAAGTAAACAGTGCTAATTCCACACTGGAGACAAGGGCACTGGGTTACCCAGGATAATTACTATGAAGACTACTCTTTTCTACAGTTCTCTAGTTCCTTAACTCACTAACTGGCCACCTCATAGCTATTGCAATAACTGAAAAATGGTTCGGTGTACTCTCCATCCAACAGTAATTCTGTTTTTCCCTCATCTTTATCTTGTGTGCCTTAATTAAATCACCACCCTATATAACAACCTCCTCGAAGTATCTGTGCAGAGCAGGAGACAAGGGGCTGTGTAAACAAATAATACTACTACAAACCTGCAGAACATCAGAAATACACATGCAATTTTTCCTCATTTCCACCTGAGCCAAGCAGCTTTCCATTCTAAACCAATGGTCTTTTCACACATCTCTGACCCTCAAATGTTCATGCATGAACCCTCTCAAATGCAAGTGCATGTGCGATACAAAAGACTTCATACCTTCTGGATACACGCACTCAGTTAAAGTGTAATAAGTTATATATAACACACATCATAAATACATATAGCAGATATTTGAGCCCAAGCTCACACATATATAGGGGCTTGTCTACACCACATTAAGTGTTGCTGACCTGTCAACACTATTACGAGCGCTAGTTTCAGCAAGTTTACCCTTAAAGTTAATGGACTATTTAGCCAGTGGAACAATGAGAACAAAACAGACAAAAAACACCTTTAACAGAAAGCCCTTGACTATTTTATAGGCTCCCTTAATTTGATAATATTCACAAAGGTCACAAATTGCCTGATCTTCATTCACTTTTTTGGTTTGCTTTTTTTAGCTTCCGCTGGCTGTCACAACTATAGAATACTTCTCTCCACAGCAAGAGGAGCAAAGAATCCCCACAGCCTCCCTCCTGCTCAGGACATACCTGGGACACCAGACCCAGTTTATCATCTCTTCCCCCCATCATTTCAACTTTTCCTAGCCTCAGCCAAAACTGCTTGCCTCCTCTCCCCACACAGACTAGAAGTCCCACTAATTCAGCAATATGAAAACTCTAGTTTACCTTTTGCACAAATGCCATTCCCCGATACACACATATATACATACACTAGCAATCTTCACCCTGTATACGCATAATCCCCAAAAATTCATCAGCTCCTCCCTTTTCAAAGGGACACAAATCTGTCAAACACTCCACCATTCATTTCTACCACTACAAATTCACCCAAGTCCCCTCACTTTCTTATGATCCATGGAAACTTACCCACAACAGTGTACTGATGCTCTTATAGACGGAAATTTACACAGTCTGACACCTGTCACAAACACAGGTATCTACAGGCCTTCCTCCAAACAGCACTATCATGGTCAAACAACACCTGGCATTTGCTACATGCTTTCCAATTTGTATCCAATGGCTCAAGCGACAAACATCCAACATGAAGCCTTTCAGTTTCACCAAGAGGAGAGACAGCCGCTGACAGTACCTTTCATGCTCCCACGACAGAGACGGGCTCAGCGCCCAAGACAAGGGGCCCCTCTGCCCTGCTTGCTGTCCTAGCCCATCTCAATGCCCAAGAAACAGGGCTCTCTGAGCTGGTGATAGGCAGGCATCTCTCTCAGCTCTCGCTGCGCGCAGCAAACCAATGTACACACAGTAGGAACATGAATGCCTTTCTGTCCACATACCATCTCATATTACGCACGAACGTCTCACACATTAAGTCTAACCACACTGGCCACTGAACAAAACAAGTTCAGAACCTTGTAGCAATCTGTTACCAGAGTTTCTTTAAGTTGTACATAGACATACCACCCAAAGCCTCCCTCCTCCACAACGCTCAGAAGCCAGCCAACTTGCCACCTTACTTCTCACAACACACAGAATACTGTTTACCTATCGCTCCTAAATTCTTAGGCCTTCATGTACCACTATTCCTAAATACATGTGGTTTCACGCACTGTCTGCATCCCCACAGTGCAAACACATCCCTCAACCTACCACAGCACACAAAACAACAGAGATTTTTCCAGCTGCCTCCAGCCTATCAAAATTACTCCCTGCCTTCAACTAGTCACAAATTACAGTAGAAACGTATTCACGCTTACATCCACCGGGTTCACAGAGCCAGCAAGTCCCAAACTACAGGAAAGAACTGCTTTCAACTTCTTTCCCTTTCCACGACAGAGGCAGCACCCGGGCACTGCCCATCTGTGACTTCATCCCCCTTGCACACCACCACCTCATCGCCAGCACTCATGCCCAACGGCAGCCTCCCGCTCCAACACCCAGGCCGTTCCGCAGTTCGCCACCTCCCACCACCCCACCCCGTCGGTAAACACCGACCCCGCCACTCCCCCGGTCGGGGCCAACGCACGTGCACAGACTCGGCCCGCTGGCCACCCCGACCCTGTTCCGCAAGCAGGCACCGGCCCGCCGGCAGCCTCTAGCCCCTTCCCCAGCCCTCCCCGCACACCGCGTTACCCACGCGGGGCCCGGCCGGCCCGCTCCCCCACACCCAGCGGTCGGCGTGCGGGGCCTGGCCCGCCGGGCCTCCTGCCACCGCCTCGGCCCGCCCCGCGGAGGGCGGGCCAGCCGGCCCCCATCCTCAGCTACACCGGCGGGCCCGGCTTCCCCGCCACTTCCTCGCTGTCCCTACCCCTTGCGTCTGCCCCGGCTGCGCCGCTGGGAGGAAGGCCGTGTCACTACGGCCACCGGCCCTGCTTTTCTCCCCCCAGCGGGAAGAGTCGCCGGCCGGGCCTGCGCGGCGCCCGCCCCCCGGGGAGGCTCAGCAGCAGGCCCTGCCCGCCGCCCCCCGGAGCAGGCCGGCGCTGCCAGCCCCCACTTCCCATGGCACCGCGCAGGCCCCGCCGCTCGGCAACACGCGCGCTCAGGCCCGACCCGGCCTCCCGGACCCTTCCTCCTCTCCACCCAGTCCAGCACGGCCACGACCCCCTCGCCCGTGCTCCATAGCAGGCCCTAACCCCTTCTACCTGTCGGCGGACGAGCGCCGGCGTCCCCCGGCGTCTGCGCCCCAGGCGGCCGTTGCAGGGCCCGGCCCGGGTGAGGGGACCGTGGCTCGGCCTCAGGCGCGGGCCGCCCCGCGCTGGCCGCCGCCGGCCGCAGTCGCCGCCCGCTCGCGCACTCCGAGCGCCGCCAGCAGCGCGGACATGTTGGGAGCCCCTGTCCCAGAGGCCACAGCTCGGCCCGCCCTCCCCACCGCACACGTCACAGCGCCCCGGGAGGGGCACAGCACACGGGCCCGCCCCCACCGCCCCGCGACCGTTACCGGCCGGGCCGCCTCGCGTCCTCCCCAGCCTAGTGGCTGTCGCTGCCGTCGCTCACCCCGTCCCGCCCTCTCCCAGTGACCATTGGCCGCTCTCCCCGCCGGCTCTATCCTGCTTTGGTGTCATTGGTCGAGCCCTTCGCCGCTCACCCGCCAGCCCCGCCCGAAACCTTTTTCCTGATTGGTCCTTTCCCCTATGCTTGGTCACAATTGGCTGCGGCCCTCGTCAATCACGGAGCCAACGCACGGACTCTGCCTCTCTCCGCACGTTTTACCCGGCCTCGCCGCCTGGGCAGGACTGAAGGAAGCGGCTGTCAGCGGGCGCCCTCGCCCCTCCCAGCCGCCCTCCCCTCGCCACATCCTCTCCCTCCCGGCGCGGTTTGCCTGCAGGCCATTGGCTCTCCGCGCCGCCACTCCCGCGGCCTCACTCGCTCCGGCCGCCGCTCCGCCAAATGGGCGTGAACCGGCCGCTGGGTGCCTTCTCCTGATTGGCAGTCGCCCCTGCCAATCAAGCGGGGCCGCCGGGCTCCGGGGGAGCGAGTCCCGGCGCGTGCGCCGCTCCGCACGGCGATTGGCCGCGGGCCGGGCAATGAGGGGGAGAGGTGCGCGGGGGCCCCCCCCCCCCACCGGTGTCCGGCGGCAAGTAGGACCCGTATGTTCGCGCGATGACATCACCGCCAGCCAATCAGGGAGCGTGCGGCCGGTCTCTCGGCTGCGGGGGGGGGGAAGGGGCGGCACCTCCGCTGCGCCGCGCTCGGTGCGCTGGGGCTGCCGCAGCGAGGCGGGGGGGGGGGCGCGTTCTCTGCCCTGGAGACCCCCGCCCGAGGGAGGCCGCGGGTGTCCGGCGGGGAGCCCAGCGCCGCGGCGGGGCCGCCGGCGCGGGAGCGGGCAGCTGCTGTCAGCCCGGGCCTCCCCGGGGCAGGCCGCAGCTGACCCCCTGCCGGAGCTCGCCTCGTCTTTGGCTGCTCTCTGAGCGCCGGACAGCAATGTTTGCTCGGGAGGGAACATGAGAATGTGCCGATGCCTCATCGCCCCTTGCTGTTGTCACCTTTCTCAGTCATCTGAGGCTCATCTCTGCAGGCGGACCCAGGTCCTGCCCCGCTCTGTACAGCAGCTCTGCTCATTGCGGTTAGGCATCACGGTTTTTCCCTGGAAGCTAAATGACAGGGAAGTAATGTCCCTGCCTTACGCTGCCGGGTGCCCTGATGTACCCCCTGTACAAATGGTGTACTTGTCCGTGTACAATGTGCTGTTTCCTCCACACATGCTACATATGCCTGTGTAAATGAACGCTTGTAACATGCAGGACTTGAGATCGTGGGTCTGAACACAGTTTATGCAGCATTTTTATTTATCCATGTCTCCTTTGGAGACAAGAACTTTCCCTTTGGAGCTGGCATTCTTTCCTAGTGTTCCACGCAGGCACACTATGGGATTATTTACCGTACTCCCCAGTTACACCCACAGTAAATACTACGCAGCTTTTAGCTTTAAGGTCAGCAGCAACACCGCTCACGTTAGAAATTCCTTGCATATAGCTCTGGGGGCACTTTGAGCTCGGGTAACTGATGCAACTGCAGCTCTAAGAGCTGAAGCTTTGCTTTTAGTGGGTTCAAGTGTGCCTGTTCAACATCAGGTTGGGAAGGGACACTCCAGCATGATGCTGCTTCCCACAGCCCTGTACCGGCTGATGGAGCCGATTGAGAATGAAACCTGCGTTGCCTCAGCACAGGCACTCGTGAGCAAGTTCAGAAACAGCCAGAACGCTGAGCCTGCAGTTAGCCTTCTGTCATAGAAAACTTGCTCACAGACAAGCTAATTTGAGTGCCCAGACCCAGCTGCCAATCAACCTAGTTAATTTTGTGGTGCCCACATGATCTGAGACTCAAGATACTCATATATCTAGCTAGGGTTTTGGGTTTGGCTTTTGTTTAATTTCCTCAGGCTTCTATCTTACAGTCATTTAAACACAATTCATGTGTTATTAAAGCAATGACAAATCTGGCTAAAAATCGCTGTATCTTCAGGTTGATGAATGTAAAATTCATTCAGTTTAGATACTTCTCGGACTTTTGAAACAGTTTTTTTATTTCAGGCGATTCACCAGGAATTTTGTTGGAGCCTGCCACTCTTTGAAGTCATGGCAAACCTTGCACAGATTTCAGCAGGGACAGAACCAGGCTGTAATTTTATCAGGTCTTGGTTTACACCCACTACTTCGCCTCTTGGCTACCTGCCAGAGAGATACCATAGGCAGCATTAGATAATCTTCCTCAGTATGACCAAGGTATACTCATCTGCTGCTAACTCCTCCATCTAATTTACGGTAGCAGCCATTTTCCCCACAGTGACTGCTAAAACAAAAGCATAAAGAAATACTGAAGGAAATCACAAGTTCGTCTTTTCAGTTGTCATTCAAACCCTCTGACCCTGCCTTTCTCCTTGCTTCTAGGTTTGGCACTGTTCTTATCCCCTTCATTTCAGCTGCAACTGCAGATATCCTTTTATAGGTAATTCTGAAAATAATCAAATACTTCCTTATCATACCACCTCACCACCAGTGCAACCTTTACAGAATTGGCTTCCCAAAATATTACCCTCCATTATCTCTAATGTAATAAATCATATCCCCTATTGCTTCTCAAACATGACCTGCTCAAATGTTAGAGATTAACTAGAAATCTACACCATGTACACGAGTCCTCAACCCCGTGTAAACAGCACATTGCTAACCGCTAGAAAATGTGCGTATCTGGCTGGTTTATGTGGGCTAAAACTGAACGCTGGCATTGCTCAAGAGGTGTGTGTGGCAAGAGGCAAGCAGCACAGTGGCGGGCCAGCAGGGGCGGTGGGTGAAGTAATAAGTAGGTGAAATAATGGTTGCATGTGGCAATGTGGAGTTAATGGCTAATCTAGGGATTTTGTGCCCTTTCATGGCTGGTCCCAGTGAAGCATCCTGTAAGATTACTGAAGGAGGCTATTTGTTTGAGAGTACATGTGCGTTGGATTGACAGTAATGTGTGCATGCCGGAAAGTACGTGCATCTTCTCATACATGCAATGGCCATCTGATTCCTAGTGGTGATGAAAATAATGATTAACTAGAGAAAAATAGATTACACAAGATAAAGTTAATTTGCAAACAACTGACACTGCACCTAAAAGGAATGAAAGTAAATTCTCAGCACCGTTTTTAAAATTCCCATATTTTCTAAGTGCCATTGTTATTGGTGAACAAATTTGTCCTTTTCTTAATAATTAAATTTGTTTCATGTTCAAATGTATGCTCTCTAAAACAAGTCTTGACAAAATATCAGTAACTTTGGGAAGCTACTTGATCTGACAGCATTTTCACGTCATTATCTCAAATATACCTCTGGTTTTCAAAAAGTTAGCTTTTCGTCTAAAGTCTGTACCCATCTAGTGTTTAAACTGGCCTTCACGCTGGCTTGGCCACAAGTGGCAACTGCTCTAGTTTCACAAGAAAGCATTCTCAGACACTGAGAATATTCATGTACCATGAGTATTTTTTATGTGCAAAGCAAACAAACTCATTTTCAGCTGAGTAACTTCCCATGGAAATGAATTCACTCAACAACAGTTGTTAAGTTCTTCACCACTTTCCCGTGTGCCCCTTCAAGATTACATCATCTGTGAAGAAAGGAAGGAAATCACCACAGACAATAAAGTCATCTTCATATTAAGAAACGAGTAGAGAAAATTTGGAAAGATTCATGTAATATTTTGCCTTAGTTCTGCTCAACAAGAGGATGATCAAATGCTAATACAGCAATCTGAAACAGGAAGAATGTGGGACAGGTAACAAAGAAAAAAACACATACATAGAGGCAAAAAACAAGTAATGTTATTGTGTCAAATAAAATAACTAAAAAGTGGATGTACTATTTCCAGCATTTGGGGAAAAAATGAAGGAATTTCACAAAACAGTTCAAGACCCTCCTCCTTGTGATTAAAGAAAACTCGTGGTGTTCCTAACTAGAACAATGTGGATTGGAGGGGATTTGCAGTTGAGGAAACATGGAAGTGAAAACAAAGATGGGTAATAACACTCCATGTTAAGGAAGCAATGTTCTGCAAATAAAACATAGGGAATAAAACAGCTCAAAATTTAGTTCCAATTTTTTTCTTGGAAAAGATAGTAAACCCAGAGCATGTTGAGAGGAGAGGGCTCTGGGATCACTGCAGACCCCTGCATAGAAGTTCTGGAGGTAGCTAGAAAACTCCATATTATTAAAGAATTTGTACTGTTTGGATACAAAGAACCAATCAGTGAGATTTCAAATTCCCCATTTGTAGTTTGGGGAATACATGCTCCTGTGGTAGCCAATGAATTCCTCCACCAAACTGTCGCTGAGCCTGCAAAAAGTAAAGCTTTTGGATGATTGCAGAATATGCCCTCGAAAGCCTGACTGTAGATAATAACCCTAGAACAGGTGATCACAAGTTGTGTGACAAAAGGCAGGGGTAAAAGAAAGTAGAGCATTCTTGATTTCAGACATGCGAACTGTGGTAAATGAAGGGACCCAACAGTAAAATCAGCTTGCATAATGAAAATCGATACTTGAATGTGGAAGAAGGCTTAGGTGTCTTAAAACCAAAACTGCGAATTCCATTGAGATTTTATATCTTATCCAAGGCAAAAAGTTTTACAGGTAGAGGTTTCAAGGCATAAGTGGAAGAGAAGTGGCATAAAGAGAGAGGTAAGAAATATAAGCAAAGAGCATATGGCAAAACAAATAAATAATAATAAAAAAAGCTCTGGTCTAGGAAAGATCTCAAATGTCAATAAATGTGAGAATTAAAGGAGAATTTATCTGGAAAATCAGATTTATTTAGACCTTGCATACGATAGCTGGAAAACCAGCAAGGTGTTATCCAGCTGTGAAATAATACTGTAAGAAATAAGTGATGTTGCTTTCCAGTGAGGAAGAAGTGGGGTTTAGATATAGTCTACATCTGATTCTAAAATTAAATGCATATTTTGTCCCAATTTTCAGTAAAGATGGTGGTGTAAAACACAAGGTTAGAGGGCAGGATGACTAATGGCTGGGAGGGAAAGGAAATTGCAAGTATCACATATACGATGAAAATAAAACACAGTCTGCAGCCTCTGGGCAGAAAGAACAGATAATGCCCATTCCAGAAGTCAGAAAACAGTGTCAAATGAAATCACTTGTCTCATAGTAAGCTTTTTAAAGTAAGTATAGCAGGAAATGAGAAAAAGTAATGTTTGTTTACAGAAGTTGGACTTTACCAGCTTAACTTAGGATCTTTCTCTGATAATATCATTCAAGTTCCAGATAGAGGAAGAGATGATCAGAGGGATGAAGCACCTCTCTTACAGAGACAGCCTGAGGGAGCTGGGCTTGTTCAGCCTGGAGAAGAGAAGGCTCCAGGGACACCTTAGAGCAGTTTCCAGTGCCTAAAGGGGCTGACAAGAAATCTGGAGAGGGGCTTTCGACAAGGGCCTGTAGGGACAGGACAAGGGGGAATGGCTTTAACCTGACAGAGGGGAAATTGAGATGAGACATTAGAAAGAAATTCTTCCCTGTGAGGGTGCTGAGGCGCTGGCACAGGGTGCCCAGAGAAGCTGTGGCTGCCCCATCCCTGGCAGTGTTCAAGGCCAGGTTGGACGGGGCTTGGAGCAACCTGGTCTAGTGGAAGGTGTCCCTGCCTATGGCAGGGGGTTGGGACTGGGTGAGCTTTAAAGTCCCTTCCAACCCAAACCAGTCTGTGATAGGAATTAGCAGAGCAGTATCAGAGACTAATGGAGGTAAGTGACTATCCATAGGGGAGAAAGCAGATCAGAGGTTAAATATCTGAGTAAAGGTTGTTCTCTTTTCTTCCTGTCCTCCTCCACCAGTTCTGGGCATAAACTTGTTAGATATTTTTTAGATATTTTCCTTAATGACACTGACACAAGAAGATTGTTGGAAGTAAATTTGTAAATGAGCCAGTGCTCAGAGGTACTAGCAGTAAGGAGAACTAGGAAACCATACACAATTAAACTGATGGAGAAATAGGAACACAGTTAACTTCGTAAGTATAAAAGCAAGACATCTGGGGATTAATGTCAGAAATTTCCTCTAGCAGCTGGGAGCTCATCACTTCAAAAAGATGACAAAGAAGGACAGAATATTCTAGTTTATCACAGCATGATATGAAATGCCATTCAGTTTCAGCATTAGAATGCCAAATGCAATCTTAAGCATGGCTGGGCAACGGGTTAAGTGCCTTCAACACAGGCACTTAATTGGCAGTGTGGAAGTACTTACTGGGAGCTCCACACAGGCAGCCATGAGCTGGCTTTGAGATATAACAAACTGAAAGGGTTGATGTGCCATGATTATTTCTGTTGTCTTCATCTGAGCTTTGTTCGTGTTGTTCAACTGGGTAGGGACAGACAGCCACAAGCTGTCAAGCCAGTTTGTAATTAAACCATGACTTAGCATGGCTTAATAAGTTACTACTCCACAGACAAGCTGTAATAACTGCTTGTGTGCATGCTCCCAGCTCCTCCAGCTGCTGAAGTAAAATGTGTTAGTTTAAGCTACTATACACTGCTATAGCATCCTAGCAAATAAGCAATATTTGCCTTAGTAACCCAATCACTTGTAAGCGTATGTTCACACTTTTCCCCCGTGCTACTGGGAAGCTCAGAACGCAATGCAGTATTGTGGGTGGCATGGGAGAGAGACTAAAAAAGTGTTGGTTTGGTTAACTTCTGGCTGAGATGTCTCCTTTGGCAGTCTAAAATCTTGCTAAACATTTTACTTTGATGTTAGAATACCAGTTTTTGCTTCAGCTACTCTCACCTGTCACCCCTAATGTGTCTTCATCATTACTACTGTCCTGGTTTGTTCTTCACTGACTACCTGGACTTTAAATTACCTTTCCTACCCTTTGACTGAAGTATTTTAAGAGACCTTAAAATGTTACAAGACTGCTTAAAATGCTTTAAGAGGGTTCAAAAGCTTAAGCATAATCAAGTGTAAAGTACTTAAGTTTGTATCATCTTTTAAGCTTATATTATTAAAGAAGACAACCACATTTAACTAGCAATCTTGCTTTTAGGCTCATAAAACAGATGACTTCTAGTAACAATATCCTCTCAATTTTCAAACATCTTTCAAATGCTGTATAGATCCAATGTTACATAGTATAGGGCACTCTTAAAATTCAAAACCAGACTTGAGTTTCAAGAGGAAAAAAAAAAGTCTGAAGAGATTATCATTGTAACATGCAGCTATTAAGTGAGATATATTACTGTCAATGCAATTCCACTGCTATCTTTTCCTGCCCATTTATACCTCTGTCCTAAGTGTTTGTCTAATAGTAATCTAATGACACCGAGTTAACAGCTTCCTACTTAACCTCTGTGATCTTTTCCTAATTCATGTTACCTTTAATTCACTGTTTTACCCTTCTTTACTGTACCTGTGAGAAGTAATTGCCTAGGAGAGTGGCAAAGGATACTTCATAAAATCAGTGCTGTTTAAAAAATACTTTCCCACATTTCCATTCGCTGTCACCTCTTTTTCTCCCCATTGTTGAGGGAGAACAACAACTTGAGAGCCCCAGTGAGAGAAGTGGCTTTGTGACACTTGCCGTTCTCATTTAGTCATGGGTGAGGGAAGCTGCCTAGAAAGGGACAACACATCAGCTAGGAGCATTCTGATCTATGCGTGTGGTTTGTATTATTTGAGGATGTTTCTGGTGAGAGCATTCTGTTAAGATCAGCTGAGCTGTTAAACTAGAATGGATGTGACTCATCATCCTGCTGAGGGAAAAAACACCAGCAACCAGAGTGTGCACAGTGTGAAGGGTTGCCCGAATACACACTTCAAACATTAACGAGGAGCAAAGCCAGTCATGAAATGACTTTAAGTATTTTTTCTGTTAAAGACTGAGGGGCAAAACCGTTGTCTTCAGGCAGAAACTTCATGCATGCCCAGCGGGTCGCTGAACCTTTTCCTAAAGAGCTGAACTGCAGCAGGGGCTGCCGAGTAATTTATAGATGCGTGCAACTGATGAATGCCAGTTTAAGTAGAAGGGCAAAGCGGCATGAAATCAAACAAGCCGAGAAAAGTGAGCGCACAGCAAGTGAAGCGCCTCTGTTTCTCTAAGATCTTGTAACTAAGCAGTGCTCTCTGGTATCCATCCCACAACCCTAGAAGTGGCCTGGCAGGCCACAGTTGCACACGTGACCGGTTGTGAACTTACTAATGGAAACACTTGGTGGTGACTCAGTTAAAGGGGTTCACCAACAGCAAACCCATCTGGTAAGATCAACAGGCTGTACACCGGCTTGCTGGGAGGTAGAGCGAATCAGCATGATTGGCAGGAGGGAGAACACTGACTCCCAATGGAGCCCCTTGCACCAAAACAAAGTAGTTAATTCTTCTTCTCCTGTATTTCTGTAGGGTGGTTTGATAGATGCTATCCCATCAAAGTAGCATGTCAGACACTGTGTTACATTGCGGCCATTTCCATTTGGACCTCCGAAGAGCTTAGCTTCCTGCATGCTAAATCCAGGTACATCCCCTGCATCCTCTTGCAGTTCAAAAATTAATGTTTTTAATGTTAAAACATATAAGGGTATAACGAATCTTCACAAAGAAAAGCAAAGCAGAATTTTGACTGTGTTCCATGTTGTTATTACGGGCTTTTTTCAATCAACAGTGGGGTTTTTTTCCATAGTAACAGACAGATCAACCATTTTAAGGTAAATATGTTGGTTTTAGTTTTGGAAGTATGGCTGAATCCTTCTTTTTGTAGTTATTAAAATCATTCCTTAAACAAAAAAAAAAAAGAAAAGAAAAACCCCAGAAAGTGTGTATTTCTTACAAGCATATCCACATGGAAATTATTCATAACAAGGGTATTAATTTATATAAGCTATTCTTTTGGCTTCTAGAAATTATATTAGTGTCTGGACAGGAAAAAAACCCCACCACTCAGATACATTCTCACCATGGTGACCTACGAGAGAACTGTCACAACAGAAGCTGCTGTTGCCACTACAATTTCCAGAGCTCCTGCTGTTCATGTTGCCGCTGAAGAGAAAATCCACTGCCCTTCACTGCACTTAAAAGCTCAGTAAGATCAGATTGCAGCTTAAAGATAATGTTCACACTTTACTGTACATCAGGATCAAAAGAGGAAATGAGATGATCAAAATATGCCAAGCATAATAGTAGTGTCAACATTAAGTATGCCGTGTATTTCCTCTGAGATACTGAGCGGTCTGACTACCTCCTGTTTCAGCACAGGGAAGCCAGCATCATGATCACAGCCTTGGGGTTCAGCTCTGCTCGTGCTGGAGTGCCACTGGTCTCAATACGAATACAAACCAGGTAAGAAGTAGAAGATTGATCTCCCTTAAAGTTAAAAAGAACTCTAGTGGTGTTTTTGAAGCAAAACAAAAATAAATGGGTAGTTGCAGTTGACAAAGAGAAATACAAAATAAGAATGGGCACATTGTCTCTGCACAGTGAATGCTAGAAACTCTGTTCCCACACGCCACCAGAGGACTGCCAGTTAAAACATGCACGTTGCAAAGGTCCTTTTTGGCACCATGAGAGCTCCTAAGTCAGTGAAATGTGTAAAGCACACCTTTTCAACAGGCTGCCTGTTACCCAACTGAGTAAGTGTATTTCAAATGATTGGAAAAGATTTTCTGGTTTTGAAGATAATCTAAGGCTGGTGACAAGAGGATATCGGATTTTAAATGTGAGTGTTCAGCTTTGGAGAAACAAGCAGTTGCATGAATTTTACACTCTGTAGCACAAAAATGAAACAAACCCAACTACGTCTTGGTGATAGGACTTGACATTTTAAAAGCAGTATTTCTGAAAGTGAAAGGGCCCCCAGAAGACCTCCCATTAGCCTGCTCACTGTCAAGAAACTCCGGAATAAATAACTCTGAGAAACTGCTGGGGTATCTATAATTAACTGTGGCTAAGGAAATCAGAGTTGGAAGTTACTGTGATAGTTGTAAAGCCTCTGCTATGTCAAAGTGAGGAGGAGGAATGAAAATTATTTGAGGAAATGCTCCAAACCCTAAACTTATCATCATTATTAGTGATAGCTCATGTGTGTAATTGATTTTTCACAAGCTGTGAGGTTAGGGTCTGCTGGACAGCCGATAGTTTTATTATCTGTAATTTATAAGGCCTTAAAAAGCCATGGGAGAAAAAAAAAAGTTCATAATAGAAGTAATGCTGTCTGGGAAATGGAGACCCAAATCAAATTATAATTCAACTGAGTTTCTAAACAGGAAGGTAATTTTTCTCTAAATTGAAGGAGGCAAGGGATGGGAGATGGTCCAAAGAAATGCACTGAGGTTTACCCTCCCTTTGCAGTGGGAAGGCCCTCATACTTTGGGTGGAGGCAGGCAAAAACCCAACTGAGAAGTACAGCCTGAAGTGCAGTTGTACTGGGCTCCTTGGCTCCCAGAGGCAAGCTGTGGGTGACTGCCAGAACATGGTACACGTTGAAATTATATTTGCTTGTTCCTATGCTTTTTGTTTGTGTCTTTGTTTCCATTTTGTAATCAGAAACTTAACCCCTGCTTTGCTAGTATAATCTTTTTTTCCTTATTTAACCTTGCCTGGTAGTGACAGTGATTTCAACTGTAGCAAACATAAGGCACATTATTTCTGAAGAAGCATCAAGTCCAAATGCACACATACCTTTAGCATACCCACAGCCTGGAGATAACTGGAGAAACCAAGGCTTTTTTTAGCAAGAGCCAGTGTTACACTATGGGGAGAAGTCTTTCCAGTGGGGCATTTATTAAACATACACGATTGCACAATCGCAGGTGCCCAACTGAAATTAAATCTTTTGGAGGTTACTCAGTGTTCTAACACTATTGAGGATTTAACGTATCGCAGGGAAGGAGAGGAAAGGCAGAAGAATAGGTGGAACTCAAAGGCAATCAAACGAGAGTGCCCCAGGAACTGCAGAGTATATAGCTATCAGGATAAGCCAAGTGAGTATCCTGCATCTAGAAATAAGGAAATGTAAATATTGGATTCCATTGCAAAAGGGTGTAAGAGCAGCATAATCCTGAAAGCTGGGAAGAAAAAATGACGACACTGGAGAGTCCTACTGTGCAAAGTTCTTCAATGGTAACAGTAAAGAGAGACTCCACAGCTGAAATGTCATAAGTGCATAGGTAAGTACATAGTGGATACTGCCAAATGCACTGCTGGCACCGTCATATCGCAGTAGGATACTGAGAACTGGATGCCAGCAGTGTACAAGCTATAGCGATACAGAAAACCTCAGTAGCAGTTTATTCAGCTAGAGAGGAACCTTCAGATACAAGCTTTGCAATCATGCAATGTTTATCCGAGATAGGCCAGTGTTAGCTGAAACACCATAAACTGCTTATTTGCACTGCTCAATGGGGCTTGGGAATTTTCACTCCTTGAAAAAAAATGTTACTTTTTTCTATTACTAGCGTGTTGCTATAACATTTTCATTATCTGTTTTGTAAATCAGGAGCAAAAGAAAGGAAGATACAGTATTTGCAGAGACGTGGAAAAGCTCAGAGGCATTCAGCCTCCAGTAGCTATGACTTCCGGGTTTGTTGATTCCACCTGTGGTCCTCTGGAATAGGCTGTAGGCAAGATGACTTGCTTTGGTGGTGGCAGTAGCCTACTTCTTACCACTGTTCATTCCAGAGGCCCTTTTCTCACCCAGAAACAGAACACAGGAAGAACACAGGAAGAGCCCCTTGAGAAAAAGTGCTTCTAGAAATGAACTACTGTCAGGACAATTAGTCCAGTCATCAGTCTTTTCTCCTCACGGGTCTTTGCCACTGCTTGGAAAGGAGACCAACAGTGAGACATCTGAATTACTTGGCGATACCAGTCCGCTCTTAACTGCTCTATTTCTTGGGCACTCATCTATTCAGCATGGGAAACCTGCTGCAAGCAACCTGTTGTATATATTCAGTAATTATGGCACTTTCAGGAAATGCTGTGTCCTGCAGCAAAGGATGGACTGCAGTATATGGGCCTCTCCGGTCACTAAAGAGCTGTGGAGCATCTCAAAGTGAGCATCTCAAAGTGGGCATCTCTACTGCAGAGCACGTGGCAGGAGTTCAGCAGAGCAGAGTCCTTTGTGCCTACCAGGTTGATAGAAAGCATGGATGGTCTCAGGTAAAATGCAGACTGTGACTGGCAGTGCAATAGCAAGAGAAGGAACACTAATAGGCAGAACTTACAGTGACTAAGATAGAAACACATATTTCAACTTCTGTTCAAACCTTGTCATACAGCTGTGTGGTTCTCCTTGTATCATGCCCCATTACATACTGAATCTTAATGGCCACTGAAGGCTGAAGTAACAATAAGGAGAAGTTGTACTCTATTTTCAAGCACATTTAACTCAAACCACAAAACCAACAACTACTGAATTCTGGTGACAGAATTACAAGAAAGCCCTGTGTGAGCAATGATGTGGGCAGGAAGGTGTGACTAAAGACTTAAGTCTGGGATTTTTGTTTTCCAGAAGGAAAACAAAGGACTGTGTACCCAAAGTACGAGGATGTCAGTGAAGCAGAAACCACAGGGGATGAAGTGTCCACTCATCCAGAACTTTCAGATTTAGAGGACAGGGCAATTTAGTGAATCCCAGAGCTGAGAAGACAGAATCACAGACAAACTTGCAGATCAGGAATCACGCCTGACTGACTGCAGGAGCAAGAGAACTAAAACACACAGGCCTAAAACACTGTCAAAGCTGACATACTTTTGAGAAATGACATAAATTCCTGGAGAAAGAGGGAAGGGTGCATGGCTTGGGGGCATCAACTGTTCTTTCAGAATATTAGCAAGGTGGAGGAAAGTCTAGAGGCCTCGGTGAGTTTACTGAAGCATTTGTGTTTCTTTGGAAACATGTATCTCATTTTCTGTTGCTTGAACATTCATTAGTCATTTGTCAGAAGAGTTTAAAAAGCAAAGCATGCAGGAGTAGTCCCAGCAAACTATTTTCTTCTCTCCCTTAGTCTTTTGTGGAGGGCAGAGAATCCCGGAGGGAGAATGAGATTATCATAAATCCTGATTTAACAAATGTATGAATCTGTATCAAGGAACATGAGATGGAAGAGAAGCATTTCTTTGTTTCTGAGAGAGAATTTCACTGGCATTCATCTCTTCGGTCACTGCAGCTTGTACTGTAACAACAAGAATTACTTTTTAGGCTGCTACATCACATCGGATTTTGACCAGAACTCAGAGACACAAATAATTGGACTGATCGTGTTCCTTTTAAAGTCTGCCATACAATTCCTATTTATTTCAGAACAAAACAAATCAGTCTGAAGGTATTTGTAGCAACATTTCAAGAATTGCTTTCACATCTAATTTGATACCATTTAATTCTCTTTACTTCAGTGGGGCAAGATATGATTTTCAGTCTTAAAAATAAAAATGGAATGATGTCAGTTTGTCTTTTTATTAATTATTAATTGCCTAAGCCTAGAGACTTATTGTGGTTGAGGCTCACATGCACTGCTGCTAAAGTGATTATGTATTAGGCCTTCAGGTCTATAGCATCTGTAAATTTTCACTGCTCCTATATACTGGGAGTGTTTTCAGACAGACCTTTGTATTTGGAAAGTACAGTTGCACTTATCCACGTTATTTTAAAAATGGATTTCAAAGCATTCTGCAAAACATAATCCAAACACACATTTAATAAGGCATAAGTACAAATTAAGGCAACCCTTGAAGAAGTGTATCTGTCTCTATAGTTAAAGCCTACTAAATTAAATTTTAAAGAAGTCACTCAGACTGGAAATCATATCACTGTGTGTGGGCATAGAAGAAGGCTCAGTAAATTCTGGCTCTGTGGGTGAGTCAGCATGAGTCACCAGCAGACATACCATCCTACGGTTATATCAATCCGCAAGGTACATTTAGAAACATTGCAGAGTAACAGAATAATGCCATCCTCCTGCTTTTTGTCTACATGACGTTAATGACAGCCCCAGCTTGCCTGAGATATTGTAGGTGTTCTCAGCTCAACAGGTGAAGTTAATAAAAAAGAAGTAAAATCCCTCTATTTCAGTATTTTCATTAAGCAAAGATAACACAAATATGCAAAGCTGTTAGGAAAGCCTCGGGCTGTAAATAAAATCATTTACACAGCTGCATTACACTGACAAACAACTGCGCAACATCCACTTTTCAGGTGGATTTCTGATTACTTGACTGAAACACGGAGTTTCTTGTTCTTTCTTTCAATTTGAATTGTTTCCAGCACTCAGAATGTCAAGTGGGGAATAAGATGCTATGAAAAATGAAGTTATTTAGCTGACATCACCAACTGTGTAATAAGCAAAATAATGTCAGTTTTGTTTTGAAGGACTGGTAATTGTGGCATGTCACTGAAAGGCTCTGAATGCAAAGTAAATGAGTATTTGGAAGGCTGAAACTACTCCTACTTTCTCCTCTTCCACTTCCCTTAATTTCCATGGAAAGAATTTTTACTCTATATTTCTTTTTCCTCTGAAACAGATTTAATTTCTTCCATATTCTTCCTGTTATTCCATATACAATATATATTTACCCAGCATACCCCAGTTTGTACAGCCACATATGAAATGCATCTTTCACTCCTCATATTTATTTGGGGAGCTCTAATATTTACTTTTTCTTTAGTTTTGCTAAAGATTAGGGAAATTTCACAAGTAATATATCTGTGCATACAATCTACTGAATGAACTAGGATTGCTCATGGATGTGTACATGCACAGCTATTTGGTTGACTGACCATCTCACAGCCCAGTCTGGAAACCAAATCCACTGCCACCGTTAGCCATCCACTTGGATCCCACTTGTTACGATGATGCCACACAGATGCAGCCAGGTTCACATCAGCTAATCTAGTTACAAAACAGAGGCCATGGCTCTATCAGATATGTAAAAATCTGTGTAAATAGAAATGCCTTAACCTCTTATTTTAGGCTGCAGACTCGTGTTTCCCGTTCTCCCGATAGCATGGCAAATGCATTCTGAATTTGTTCTCTCATTATTCTCAAGGGGAGGATGCTTCCTGGATTTATTCCTATTATGGTTTAGTTTGCTAACTAATTCCATTCCAGATAAGTTGTCCGTATATTACCTACTTAGTATATCAGGCAGTTAATATTGCCCTTCAGATGCTGTTGCTATGTGCTAGTAGTATTAGTAAAAACTTGTTTATTGTTAAATTCTGTGAATCATATGCTAACTCCTATGCACTGAGGAAAGGAGGGTCACTTGCCAGTGCTGCTGCCTCTGCCTATTTTTGTAAGGCATTAACCGTAGTTGGAATTTGTCTACTGGATTGGGCCCTTTGGCTAGATGAATAAACATCAATTTGGTGAATTGTGTTCAACTGAGGAGGGAACTAGTGTCATTAGAATGGGTTACCATAGGCATACCTTGCAGAAGAGCATAAGCCCCTTGAAGGTTTTGCAAGAAGCTCTGAGGGCAAAATGCTTTGTGAGTGTCAGAGGCACCTAAATGCTGGATTTGGGCTTCTAGTCTTTAAGTACAGCCACAAGGACAAACTCAAAGCCATGTTCAGCAAACATCAATGCTGTTTACTCGCTGGACAATCAGGGTTGCCAGCTCACAACACATAGCCCAAATATTTCAGTGCTTAACCCAAGTTGTAAATAAGATTTGTTAGCAAAGTAACTGTGAAAAATAGCTAGCATGTTGCAAAATATGCACATAAAGAATATCAGAAATACTTTTCTTCAGTCGTGTTCGTTCAATACTATTACTCAGTAACAATTTTACTTCCAGTGTTTTACTCAGAGTAAAATCTTGTAGGACATTGCTTCTTTTTGACTGAACACTGGAGAATGGAAAACCTGATTTTTTTTCTCTCTATATATATGCAATACACACTTGTGTACATACACGTACTTATCTTTTTAGAACGTATTCTCAGCATGTAGTCTTTCCCCAGAAAGTCAATATTCAATATGCTTTGTATATTTTAAGCTGCATTTTATACAAAAATGTAAAGTAGTGTCTATTTTAGTAAACTCATTATCAAATGTTGCTGGAAGCAACACTTCGTCTTCTGATACATTGCTCTTTCTTCAGCATTCCCTAACGATTAAAGTGGGTTGATGAACACAGTTTAAATTATCAAAAATGAAGCAAAATTCCCTTATGCTTTCTATCAGCTACTGAAATTAACATTTTCCATGACTTTTGGGGAGTTTCTTTCTAAGAGTGCTATGCGTAGGGGAAATCCACTCTGGTAACAATACAGCAGGCTCAGAACAAAGGATTTACTATTTAGCTGCAGCAAATGACATAAACAATCATTCTTGAGTTACCTTTGAGGAAGAATCTCTGTTCCACCAGAGGCCATCACAGCCTGGAGAAGATGCATGGAATTTCCTTCTCTTTCACCACAAAATTTCCCAGAAGAAACCTCAAAACTGAAGTTCAGACTCACACCTAAAAACACCCAGTCATACCTACAGAAATGGAGACCTTGTGAGTAATCAATTGAGTAAGCCTACAAGAGTGAAAACCACAGGTGTATTTACTGCTTTTCCAACCTTAAATGCTTTCAGGTGCATTCAAGAGCAAATCCCTGAGCCACATGAAAGAGCCACTGTCCCTGCTCAGCATCTCACCTGTCTGGGTGATGGAAGCTTCCCAGTGTTCTGACAGTCTCTGCTCACTCCCATTCCAGGTTGCCTGGAAGGGTGGGATGTGTTCATTTTCAGGTCTTTGCTATCTCCTGGGCTTTAAGGCTATTCCTCATTTCAGCTACACAACCACTGAATGGGGATCTGAAAAAGCATTTAAGTACCTCAATTCCCTTGAAACCTCACGGAGGACTCTGAAAGAGGAAATTCCAGTCCCTGTGACTCGGTGATGGCGTGGCAGGTCTTCAGGAGCACATGCTCCAAGGATTCGGGATGCTTATTCTTAAAACTGTGTATAGCCCCTGTAGTGATTTTCTGATCTACGTCATTCCTGAATGTGATTATGAAGTCACTCTCTGTCTAAATAGGCAGTGGATGAATTCAGCGGAGGAAATTAACATAAATACAGCCAATCTGAATCCTTGTATTGAGTGTCCTTGCTGGAAAGGGGCTAGTAAAGGCTTTTTCAACTCTAGCAATGAATGGCTTTCCTAAGATGAAACTGCTGAGTAATCTTGGTCATTTTCCAGTATGCTGCTTCATTTAATGTAATTTAGATCATCATTTTCATGCCTGTAGCATTTAGGTAATTGTTAGCTAAGACTTGCTCATAGTATCAAACATTCAGCTTTGCCATGCGGACCTACTGCTACATTTTCCACCTTTGATAAATTGGATGTCAAGATCAGGTACAAGTGCTGATATTTCAAGTAAGAAAGTAAGACAGTGACAATGAATTGGAAGAAGGAAAGGAACAAATGAAAGAAGCAAGCTTTGGAGAAAAAAATAAGGCTAAAGTTTTTCATTATTTTTTTTATGTAAAATTACTTTCAGCAAACATAAATATGTTAAATTATTTTTCAACATCCTTTGATTTTCCTACCTGTTGGATTAAAAAGTCAAATCAAATATCTAAAGGTAAAAATGCGACATGATGGAATCTGACAAAGCCTGTTCGGTGGCAGTGACCTGACCCTTATACTCGGACAACATTCAATATCACTTCCATTTTGTTTTGCACAAACATGACCCCTGTACAAAATGCAGAGTGGTCTGACAGTGTTTTGCAGGTCTCTGAATATTTGTCAGCTGTATGCATATGCATATATTTGTGTAATTCTGCTAAAAATAAACATCGTAGGTTTGACTTAAAACTAGTTGATGCTACCTGAGTTAATTCACTTGCATAATTTTCTCCCTTAAACCTATGAAAATAGCCACTGCTTGGCTCAGGTTAATTTAGCTACAGGCAGAGGGAGTGTAGGGCTGGAGTTGCCAGCTCACCAGAGACATGGACACAAGAGACAGAAAGGCTAGAGATGCCGGGGTGAAGATAAGGTCCACAGAGTATAGCTGTAAATCAAGAACAGCTGGATAAATGCCAGTTGCTTCGTTTTCTGTTTTTATGCACACCAATATGTTTATGTAGACTGACTATGGGCAGTGATAGTGTCTGAAACAAAATGATGCCAGTGGCTGAGCTAGCTTTGACTGGGTGGGAAAGTGGGAGGCAGTGAGGAGGCAGTGGCAGAAATTGCCCATTTTACATGCTTAGGCAAAATCGCATCAAACACGAGCATGTAAAAGCTGCTGAGTGCCACACGGCATAGTGCTGAGCCAACACTGTTCTGCCCCCTGAACTGACTGATGTGCAGAGCTGACATCTAGCAATGCTGGCCATGGCACATGGGGAGCCATTTTGGAGCAAAAATGAAATCCCGAGGGGCAAGGGAAGAGGGAATACTGGATACTCAGCATGGTCGGGATAAGGCTAACTTTGGCTCAAAGCCACGCCTCTGTTCTTTTCCCAGTGAGATGCTGACAGGGAATTGTTCTGTGGTAAAAGCACCGTCCTTCCTTAGATGTTATTAATGGTGCAAACCAGCTAATGAAAGGCTTGTGCATGCTGCAGTTTTTGCTTGGAAAGTGCAAGGGCACAGGAAAACAGTAAGAAGATGTTTGTGCTGCTTGTGGGCAATGGGTAGATTGGGACAAGGAGGTGCTTAGGGTGGCAGAACTGCTTGCAGGACCGTCCTGCACAGCGTGGCTGCAGCTGAGCAACCCTGAGGCTTCCCCAGAGCAAGCAATGCACACATTCTCCTGCTGACAGATGCTTTGCTTGGAGGCCAGGCTGGAATGGGTAGCCACGGAGCGGACCTGGGATAAGGGCTCTTAAGGAAGTCCTGCCAGAAGACAGTGCAGTGGAAACCAATGCATGTAAAACTGCTTAATTATACAACGCTTAATTATATATGTTGTTTCTAAATGTAGAGAACAATGAGTAGGAGTAGCCCATGTAAGTTAGTTGCCTGCAAAGTAAAAGATTCCCTCGGTGCTGCAGTCGGGTAAGTGGATTTCATCTTACACGTTTGTTTCTTCTCTTTCTTTTTTTGGAAATCCAAAAGGTTCTCTTGTAAATTTGCATAGCCACCAACTAGCTGAGGCTAATGCTGCTAACTGTGCTGCTGAGAGAAGTCCTCCCAAAACACTAAAACCTATGGGTTTATTTCTTTTCACATTACTGATTCATCGCCTGCTTGCCTCCCTCAAGATTCACAGTACGTCAGGACGTGGCTGGAGAAGCTGTCTGTCATACTCCCAGTTAATCAATGACCTACTTTATTATTACATTTAAAGCATGGGCTCAAAGAGATGCTTTTTGCATCGAGTGAAGATCTGATCAATAACTGGCATGAAGGACACGGCAGGGAACAGGGCTGCGGAAGAGTGAACAGTTTTTACTAAATGTCATTTCATGACACCTCCCCTTGGTAGTCCAGTCTATTTTAGGTACAACGGGATGTCATCATTCCAGTTAGTCTTTCAGATGTGAAGATTGTGGAAACATACTGAGCACTGAACTGGAAGTCTTCCATATAGATATTAGCACATCAGAAGGAAACAAAACAAATCTTATTTTCATTCCCCATAACTTAATTGTATGCATCTTCTCTGATGTAATGGCAAGTACAATCCAACTCAGCTGGCCTCAGAAAGATAAGTGGAAGTGTGCTGAAAGAATTATTTCCTACTGGACTAACAAAGGGCAACTCTGTTATAAAACTTACTGTGTAATACTACTATCGTTTTGGGGGACAGACATGTTCCTTTGTGTCTTGTGTGTCACAAACACTTCATTTCATGATTAAAGTAACCGCTCGCTACTTTTACGCACCTCTGCAAAACTGCCACAAGTAGAAGAGAAGTGAATTGGGTTCTCCTTTGTCTCATGTATCACCAGGAGGATTACTGTTATGTTTCTCTTACTAACACTATACATAACCAATATATATATACACATACATGGTTATGATTCTGCAGCATCATTTGGCCAGTAGAATCAGTAGATTTGTATTGGTCTCACCAAGGACAGAAACCACCCATTTACGGGCGCAGCTGAAAAACCATTTGTCCTGCCTCTGCCACGACAAGGGTTGGAAAGATCTTGAGTTTGAGATCCAAATGGCATTGAGTTTGTGTGTTTTGTAACTGAATAATATCTTAGGTCTGGATTCATCTCACCTGGCTGTAGGCAAGTGTTTGAGTCAATCAGAAAGATAAGAAGTAACCCTCATGTCTGCATAGGGTTACTCATGAGTGACAGACTAAGCCAGTCCGCCTAAGGTCTGATGTATTTTCTGAGGGTGTCTGTCTTTCTCCATGAGTCAACGCAGGAAGAAAAGTGAGACTCTGTCCCTAACTGGACACTTTGGGAAGTATTAGCAGTAATTGTTACTGGTCAAGGCCTTCCTGCGCTCAAGGAATGGTCCTGACCTGGCAGAACAGGACTGATGGTCCTCTCTCTGTTGTAAGAAAAATAGGAATTCCCTATAATCTTGTGCTACTGGTAATTTTCCCAGTGATTCTGAAAAAAGCCCCAAATACGCTGGGTTTTTCAAGAGATGAAGCTGATTCCATCAGTAACCTCTTTCAAGTGATAGTAAACACCATTCAGGAGAATGGAATCCTGTGGAGCCAGAAGAGGTGCATGCTAATGAAACTGGGGTGAAACGCTGTTGCTCTTACAATTTTGGTTCCTGCCCATCTTTCATAAAGGGAGGAGTTCCAATACTTGCAATTTATACTCTCTGCAGTGCAAAACCTCCTTACATCGTCTACCTGACCTGTTATTCTGCAGCTTGGAGTAAAGCAGCCATTCAGAAGAGCTACAGAAGACAGACATCTGCTCCTTCTTCCCCAGAGTCAGAGTACTTTTGGGATAGGTGAAAGGATGAAAAGGAGCTGAAAGTACTCAGCATCTCCTTCTCTCTTCTCCTAATATCAATATTTAGACAGGGTAACATGCAATCCTATCACAGGTGACAGAAAAATACAGATAATACCTTTAAAACAAGGCTTTAATAAGAATAAGGTCAGGGCTGCTCTTTCTGCCCTTTGGACTCATTATATGGACAGAAGAATTGCTGTCAAAACATCAGAAACTTTGTATGTTAAAACAAATGCCAATACCTGAATAAGTACCTAAATAAGCACCTAAATAAGCATCTGAGTTTCAGGCTCTTGCCAACCATGTGGCTCTGGCATTTTGCAAAGTAATATTTTACAAGAACGTATTGGTATATATGTAAACTGTGGTTTTAAAATGCCAAATTAAGCTAAGTGATAACAGGAAAACATAGGAGTACAGTGGTGGAGTGGTTAAAATGGGTTGCTAGGATGCTACAAGGATGACTTGAGATTGTTCCAGAGAGTGTCTTCCTCTCAAAACTGTAAACACACAGTTGGGCTGATGAGTCAAAAGCAGATAAATTAGAGGCTAGCTACATGGCGCTCTGGCGTGCCAGGAGTTGGTATATCTTAAGTGTTGTAGCTCAAAAGGCTTCAAAGATCACGCAGGCCATGCATGCTGATTGTTGTGAAATTTATATGATAAGATTATGCAGAAAGAAAGCCTATTTATTTAGTTGCAAACCGAATAATTAGATATGGAAATTAGCAGCCACGGGTCACATAATGCCATTATTTTGAGAGTAACCTCATTGTTAAGAACTGATCTAAACTGAGAAACACAAGCAACAACTGAACGGAAGATGACACATTTAACAAAGGAATAAAATGGCACTGAGATGACCACATTCCAGGAAAGTGAAAATCTGCTCCCAAACTCTGACTATATTTGTTCAGAGTCTCATGCATTACATCTCCCTGAATGGTGATTTTTCTTGGACAGCTCATACTGGAAGCCCCTCTCCTGCCACTGCTACTGGTGGCTTGCTTCACACCGAGTGTGGAGAAACTTGCCAGGAAAACATGGTTCCTTCCAAAGAAAACAGGCTTCTTAGTTGGCTTCTCAGTTAAATGCAAGCTACTGGGCCTTTTGGCCCCCTTTTTGCTCTCTTTACAGTTGTCCTGTTCTGTAAATGAGATGTTTTGCCACTGAAGTCATGCAAGTAATAAAAAATGTGATGTTTCCTGTCCCTATTCAATATCTCTGTGTGACACAGACCCTGCAAGCTCCAAGCACCTCTGAAGCCATTCAGTCTGATGTTGTTAGAGCATGGCTTCCAACAGGCTGTGGGTGTCCCTGAATCTCAAACTGTCTCTCTTACACTTCTCACTCTTTAAATTATTCTCACCTCTGCAAGCAACAAAAGAGCATGCCCTGTGTTAGTGACTGATTAAGGTTATAACAGCTGCTGAAGAGCTGAGCATCCTGAGCACTCACTAGAAACTGAAGCCCCTCTGCATTTCTGCAGGTAGCGCCACATGGTACTGAGATCTACACCTCACCATACCCACATGGTACAGAGAGGAATGGAGCTGCCTTCTGCACTATGGATGGCTAAAGACAGCATTTCTTATCTTCCTCAGCCCGAAATGGCCTTCCCTACACAAAGAGCCTCCATGACCAGTTCAAAACAGGGAGTGTGCAGCCTCTGGATAACTCACCTGTGCATGAAGAACAGCTAGAATAGGTAGCCCTGGCAGCGTGAGGGCATATGAGGTGTTTCTGGACTGGTTGGGGTGTCTCACAGCACTCACCAGTGCTCTTGTGGACTAAAGCATCCAGAATGCAACACTGAAGATGTGGCCACAGCTGCCCTAGTCCAAGCTGAAACCCTGTCAAAAATTTGGGAAAGATACCATCTTGTCTCATTGTTTGTATAGGATTCTGTATGAGCCAAAGGCTGAATCTCTACCCTGAGGGTTTACCTCCATTTTCCATGGCAGTAATGTCAATCCAAGTGGTTACTTTGATTCACACAGAGCTTCTGAGTTCCTCTGTCGTCATGTTAAGCAAAAAGATCCACTGGAAATGCACCAATAAAAATTGCAACAAAGGCCAATTAGGTTCTTTTTTCCTCTGACTTATTCACACAAAAACATTTTAAAAGGTGAATTGCTGACTGAGGCACCCCTCCAGCTGGGATGAGGATAATTTGGGGTTGCTAACTGTAATAGCTTCTAAGTGAAATTCATTTGCTGCCAGTGGTGCAGCTCTAGCTGATTTTCATCGGCACTTTTAATAAAGCAATTACAAAACAGCGTAGTCTCCGCTATGTGAAAGTGTCCAAAACTGGGACAGAAATTAATAGTGTAATAGGGTAAGGTACCTAGGGTCTGGATAAACTGTCCTGGAATTAGAAATGCTAATGGCTCGTCTCACAGATAACTGGGTTGGTGTAACAGTGGGCACAGTGGCCTGCCGCGAAGCCCACTCTGCACTTAAGTCACTTCAGAGCCTTGGAGCCAGCCATATGCCCAGGTTTTCCCAGCATCACTATTGCAGAAGCACTAGATGTAGGACTGATGCAGCAGTTTCTCAACGCTGATAGTCCTGCTGCATCTCAGCAAAAAGACCAGGATTGTGACAAGGAAAACCTTTTCTTCCTGTATTTGAAAGGATATGTTGACTCAGGATTAGACCTAACATTTGAGCTGGGACTTCCAGTGTCACAGAGAGGCTGAAAACTCTGATTACAGCTGAGGTGAATGGGGGAAGATTACAAAAACCCTTGCAAATTTCATGAGTGTTCTGTTCATCAGAAGGAGCTATTTCAGCAGTCCACAGTTTCACGCAAGATACTCGTTTATAAGGAGGAAGAACAGGTCAGAAGGAAGGCATAAATGAATGGTCACTTAGGAAGTTTCTGCCATTGACTAAATATTTCTGGAAACATCTTGAACTTAGCTTCTAAGGAACTTAAGTTCTTGGAATATCCGTCCACTCTTTCAAAGAACATGTATTCACTTATTCAGAAATACTGGGCAAGTCTCTTAAGTTTGCTGTGCTATAGAATACTTATTTCTACAAGCATCCTACTTGCTTTACATGAAGTTTGTAATTGAATGCACCAGTGTTTGCAGGGCATTTAAAATACCTGGAAGTCAGTAAGTCAGAAATTAAGAGTATTTGGTATTAGTTATATCCCACATTCTTTCTCCACAAATTTAAATCATCTAATATATGTGTAAAAGAATAAAAGCAACTAGCACTGCTTTCCTTAAGACAAGTAAGTCTTCCTTCTACCAGCTCACAATCTGGCCCTGAAGCTTTGGCTGTCGGCCAGACAAGTTAGTGCTGGTATCATGTAGGCTAATGTATCTCTTGAATCACTTGACTAAATTTAGATGCTTGCCTCAGAATTGCCTCCAAACATTTAAATAGACCTCACAAAGATGCTTTTCAGGTTTCGTGGGGTTTTGTTCCTTAAACCAGACTCACGCTATTAATTTGGCTTTTTTAATTTCTGCAGTACAAATGAGTTATTATTACGATTCATAGTTACTAATTCTAACTAGTTGACAGGTGCTCTCCTCCCACAGCCAGCATTCAGCAGCGTTGATGTCCGAGTGCCGAGGTGCGGAGTAGCTGGTTTGTTTTCTCCTCTGGCAGCCCCCGGGGGAAGCATGGTGAGAACTGCACAATTCAGCATCATACAACCCAAACCACAGTGGCTGCGGCAGTATTGTCGCACGTGCCTGGAGCTCCTCATCCGGAGAGTGACTTCAGAGCTAAGGGAAATCAAAGGGACCCGTCTGAGCTATCTCCCCTCTATTCATCCTGCCCTGTAGGTGAGGGGGGTGTGGGAAGGCAAAGAGTCCAGAGGAGCAGGTTTGCAGTCATGCCTCACAACCCACTTTGACTGACCCCACATTTGGTCTTTGAGCTGCCTTTCTGGGTGACTGATGGTATGGTTGTGTTATGACAAACTGTAACTGTGGGCAGTGTAAAATCAAGGAAGTTAGCCATTACAAGAGGCAGAAATGCTCCTATTCACTTTTGATGGCAGTCGGGCCCAGTGACACGTCTGATGAGCCGTCAGAGACTGAAGCTTGGTCAGCACAGCCCACTTGTTGGTGTGAAACTGTAAGCTCAGGGGAAGTCCCAGACTCACATGAACTGCTGGGGAAATGGCACAACCTCAGGGCATTTCTAAGCCTTTGGGAAAGATGATCCATTTTCTGAGCTAAGCCCTGTACCATCACTTTTTCTTTGAAGAATATTAAAATGAAGCTATCCAACAGAGCATAAGCTCAAGGATGTTTTGCAGTTCACTATACCCCGTACATATCAGTGTCCGGTTGTCAGTTTATAGAGACTTCCCTGCTGCAGAGTTCCAGAAACTGAAAGCAAAGCCTGCAACTGGAATGTCCGAGAAATGCCACAGAGGAGAATTGGGTAAGCAACCAGCAGAAAGAGATTTATGATTCTATATATGAACTCTTCAGTTGTAAATGGCTAGCTACACCATGACCATGCAGAGACAAACACCCCACAGTTTGATTAGTGACAAGGATGCGCAGTCCCTGCTGCTGTACCAGGACTTACTATAGACACGACAAATTATACATCTGTGTGAGAAGCAGAAAGTTTGGACTGAGCTGGAGACTGTGCTGACCTCCTTAAACTCCATGCATCACTCAGGGTGGTAACAGCTGACTCAAATCATGTTTCGTGTTCTTACAGTCCATGGTTAATATTCACTCCCTAACTATGGCAAGTACGTTTGGTTTATTCTGAATAATTAATGAGTTTATTCAAGAAATATGCACCGTGGCATCCCTTACATTTTTCTCTGAAGCATCTGATATTGGCCAGGGTCAGGTCCTAGATTTTTTTGGACCAGCTTGGAAATTCCTCTTTGTTTTATTAAACAAAGTCATAACATTTCCCTTGCATATGGCAAATAGCCACATTTGAAGCTTAGAAAACAGTATGTTAGCTTCATTTATCCCAAAAGAATCTGAATAAGCTGTAACATATATTCATATATATACATACAGATATGTAAGTACAAATATATATATATTACATAAATATATATCTATAGGAAGCACTGTCTGAAATGCTGCCCTCCCTAAGGAAAACCATAGCATCAGCCATAGGCAGGTGCAGAACTCACCCCCATAGCAGCAGCAGAAGAATTCTGGCACATGTCTACAAATGCACACTGCTACAAAACTGGAGTTCACAATGGCAGTGTTCATGCACTGCATCTCTCCTGCGTCAGGCTTCAGCTGAGCACATACATAGGGCAGCACTCCTCAGTGAGTGCCTTGGAGTTGAGAAAGACTGAATTTGCACCAAAAGACTGATATGTTCATTCGTAGCCAGAAGCCACACAAAGCTTGCAATGAAAGGTGTGCAGTGGATGGTGTAGTTAGAGAAGCAAGGAGTTAGTGAGTACAAAAGGACAAAACTAGCTTCAGAGATGTCCAAGAAACTGATCCCTCAAATCTGCTGATGTCCATCAGTGTAGCACCTGGGCTTTCTGGGTGAGAGTGAAACTCTCAGAGATGTGGTATGTTTGGGGAAAGAGACGTGAAATGGATTACTCAGGATAAAATCTGGGTTTGTCCATGACCAGAGGCTTCAGGCGTTGTTGCCTGAGAACTACCAGAATTTCAAAATCAATCACAGTCATTGTCTTTCTCTGTTTAACTCTATTAATTCTTCAATTATACAATTCATTAATCTTCCTCTTTTCAAGAAGAGAAGGTAGAGTATTTCTCTAGAGATGAATGTGACCTTGGGCCTCATTTTGAACACGCACATTTTACTGAAACACATTAAAAGTGAAAAGTGTTTCAATTTCGGTCTGAATTTCACTTCTGAGCACCTTTCTAATTTAAAAATACTTAGCTGGAAGACCTTTGCAACTGGCAATGTTTACATCTGCATCTGAGTTTAAAAGCATAGTTGACATGAACCCACAGTCTATGCATACACTATACAATTACATTTTCAGGGATGAAGACTTTCATTCCCCATGTGGTCTATGGCCCAGACTACAATATAGTGTTTTCCACATGCCAGACCTGAATTGTCAGCTTTAATAGTAATTTCACCAGCAAAATCTTCAAACCGGCCAGTGTCATTCATGGTTACTTTCTACCATGATATCCTGGCTCAGATTGAATTTGATTACCTAAAGCTATAATGCCAAAGCAAAACAAATCACTCTAATTAATCCTGCAAGCTGAATGCTAGCTGAAACATGGTCAGTTTTGTTCTTTCAGTAAAGCCTACTTCTTTTGGTACCATAAATAGCCTGATATGGCATGGCTTGAGATCATCTGTACTAGCTGGAGTCACTATTAAAATTATCTTTTACTTGGTCAGCTTCAGGGAGTATCCAATTGTAACTTCAATACACTTCATCTTTATACCATGGAGAGGTGCGAAAGGTTCCAAAGGAATCATACAGTCATAAAATGGTTTCGGTTGGAAGGGACCTTGAAACTTTATCTAGTTCAACCCCCAGAAGACCTAAAACCCCTTGTGCCATAGGTGAGAAGGATTCCTGCTGAGCAGGAGCTGGAGAGACAACTGTAGAGTGTTGTTTGACGACCTCTCACAACGTTAGCACCAGAAGGCATAGCATGGCATTACTGAAGATTGAAGACAGTAGGCTAATTAAGCTGCATTGCTGGCAGCAGCATGAAGTTAAGAGGGCATAAAACCGGAATTCCTGCAAAGCAAGGTAGAAATGAGGTAAAAAATCCTTTACATTATACCTACCCATCAAGAAGAATTGCAGTTAATTAAAGATGAGAGCAAGGGAATAAAACTGATCTTTTAAATTTAATTTTCTCACAGTATTTTTTCTATTGAACTTCATTCTTCATTACTCATAAGCTGGGAAGTGGTGTTCTCCCTGTAAATCTTTTTTAGTATCAGTTTCCAGGTACTGGCTCAGTGTATGAGCTATTATTTCCCTCTGCACAGCCATTTGCTGTCCTTTCCTTGCAGAATGGACAAGACACCTGCCCTAACAGTTTGAATTACCCAGCTTTGTCAGATATCACTGTGTATACAGCATCAAGTAAGCACATTTCGTACAGAGCACATTGAGAACCAATAACCCACTATCTTGTTTGCAGAAAGTGATGCATAGGCCAGTTATTGTTGGTGAAGAGATCTCACTGTTTTTCTTCTCAATGGCAGAGTGTTGTAAGGGAAGATTGAAAGAGATGAATGGCTGCTTATAATCTGCACAGTAGCGGCCTCTTCTAAGTAGAGGTGTGACATGAAAAGAAGTGCAAGTCACAAGTGAAAGAAGATGACAAAAGAAGTAGGCAGCAGAAAATGCATGGAACAGATCAGGGTTGACTCATAGGGCTTTCAAGTCTGTTTATTTCTTTGGAGGACTACACAGAATTGACTCCAGCACACAGCCTTGCTCTCTGGTTTTCTGCCATTCTCCAGGTATAGACCTCCTTCCTCATATGCAGGCCCTTTAAACAAGCTGGAAATGTTCAAGTAAGGAGAAGGGTATTAAGAGACTTCTGTTATTTCCCTGATCTGCAGGAAATTAAAATTAACCACTCCATCTTTGTACCTTTCTGTCCTTTAACCATATTAAAGTCAGTGTTCTCCTCACCTTCACACTATCTCCTTGCTGCTGAGAATGAACTCCTTATAGCACTCAGCACTGGCAGGAAGCATGTACAAGGAGCAGGGAGATGATAATCCTGTGAGGTTTGTGGCCTTTCAGGGACAACTCCTCATCAACCACATGCTGGGAAACCAGGCAATTCAAATGCCTTTAAGATATCACATTGAGAGTGTGGGTAGAGTTTGGGGCTTAGGTAACCAAAACCAAAAAGAGCTTTCAAGAGAACACTTAGACTAAACTTTTTACAGCCTGGAAACTTTGACATCTGCAGAATGCAATGCTTAGTTATTCAGCCTCTGTTTACATCTCCTTCAGATCTAGCCATCTGCTACACTTCAGCTGTTGTGTTTTGATGCCAACCTTCCTGTAAGTAGGCTTGCATTGATTAGATTCCATCTAGCAGTGTAGCAGCTTCTCCGTGAAAGCTTAGCTTAGTGGTTCCTTTCTTACTTCTGCTTGGACATGTGAATATTGCTTTCTCATCAGAATCAAGCTGACATATCATACATCTATTAATTGCCCACGTCCATTCTTGTAAGGCCATTCATTCACTGGAAATTCCTACTACATTACTTCACATTGCACTGCTGCAGAGTACAAAAGTAGAGGCTTTTTATACATGCATGGATATGATAGATTTAGCAATTAGAAGTTCACTTTCTTGCACCTTTGATTGGCATCTATTATATTGTAAGCAAAAGGAACTGTTCAATATATTAAGAGTGGGTCATTTTTAGAGACTTGTACTCACAGGCCTGAGTTGGCTGAGATAGAAACATTTCCTTAGAATTTTTTTCACTGCTTTTCTACTTCTTGTTGTCCTTAAATCTGGGAATAATTTTAGATAGTATTTAGCAAATACATGGATAGTAGAGGAACCATTCAGTAAGCTACTAATCATGTAACGCAATGAATTCTAAGGAGTGGGAAGAGGAAGGGTAGAAACCCTGACAAAAAGGAGACAAGTATAACAGGTATAGATCAGTGGGAGTGAAAAATTTTACTGTTCTTTCTAAGATAGTTATGATGCTTTCAGAAAGTAATTTTTTAGCTGAGGTTCTGAGTCTTTTCTTGCATATGTTGAAATTGTTATTCATTCATACAGTCAGAAATGTTCTGCAATAGTTTCCCTAGTTTGCCAGAACAAAGGAAACAGCAGGTATTGGAAGATTTGAAATGTGTCTAGCTTTACTTTCATGCATCATCTGCCTTCATCCCTTGTTTGGTATCTTTTCAGACCATTACACTTTTTAGGAGGGGCCATGACTTCAAAGCCAGCATTTAGGACATTGTGAGCACACCAGTAATATAAGCAATCAATAATAATTCTAGCATGGAGTAGCTAATCAGCAAAGTATGTCCTGTAGCTCATCCATACTAGATATAGGGTCTTAATTCTGACAACTTTTCCACAAAGTTGTCTTACAAAACCAACAGAAGGTCCATGGCTGTAAAGTGCTGCACATGCATATGTGCTTTTGGTTTTGAGGACCAGTAAGCAACAGGATACTGTTTATTTTAAGCTGCTCATTGCATTCAGGAAGTAGCAAGACACCATGATTTTACTTTGCTTTGGTTTTGCCACCACAGCAGCCTCCAAGAGTTCAGGAGTGAACAGCTGGCGCTGTTGAATGAACTACAAGCTTTTAGTGACTTCAGCTACACCTTTTAATCAGTTTCTTACCTCTATAGCTCAGAAATATTGAATTTTTCCAGACCAGGAAGAAGACAAAAGATTTCTTCAGGTAAGTTTCTTTACCCAAAAATACCCCAGGAATTACAATATGTATTTTTTGACCTCGTGACTAGGGCATGGGCTTTTATTATAAAGCAAATGCAGATAAATATGCACTTCTCCCCCTATCCTCCAAGGCTGGTTAGATGTACCCATCAACACTTCTGTTGAACATACAATGGATAATACCCACTTGTTCACAAATACTTGATCAGATTCTCAAAATACAACTTTTTATTATGTGGAGAGAGAGAAACCCAAAGTATTTATTTGGGGATTTGAAGGAATAATCAGTAATTCTCAGTGAGTACAACACTTAGCCCACCAGCATCTTGGGTAGCAGTCCCTTGCCATGGATTTCCTCAGTTGCCATTATTCTTCATATTACCTCCTTCAACTGCTCTGGCAGAAGTTGTGCTAAATTATCATTTTCCAGCATGACACCCTTTGCAAATACATCCAGGGTTGTCTAAGGAACCTTTATTTAAGTCAGCCATTTCAGCCCAGGCTATGCCAGGCATTGGCCCCTGTTCACCTGCAGTGAACAGCTTCAGCCATCTCTTGTTGCAAGATCACATAGAGTCGTGAAGCTCCTTTCATTGTCATCTGAGATCTCCATAGTTGCAGCTGTGGGAAGGCAACATTTTTGAGGGAGAGGCGATAGTACCTTATCAAATCAACTGACAGAGCTGCAAGAAAAAAGCAGACCAGCCTTTGGTCCCACAGGGCCTGATCCCATAAATGTCATACATCTGGAATGAGTTTTGTGCTAAGCATAGACTGAGCTGTGTCAGTGCCACATAGCAGGGAGGTCTCACACAGTCTATCCAGTTTTTGCAGATTGCCACAGCTTCAAAAAAAAGAAAAAAAATAAAAATCTAATCAGCTTTCTGAAGCACATAGAGAATTGCAGCATTTTAACTACCCTTAAACCATGCAGGATGCATTTAAAATTCCCAAAATGTTAGATTTTGAACAAAGTCTGCTAGTGATGTGTAGTGATGTATTTTTCACAGTGTAAAAACTTTCTCCTAGTTCTGTGTTCAGGTCGTTTCATGTTATTCACAGGTACACAGAGGAGGCTTTGCTATGATGAATCAATTACTCAAGACATAGCACGGTTTTAGCATAGCATAACGCGGTTCTTTAGTCCTGGGATCAGGATAATTTAATCTCCTACAACACTTAAATGAAGTATAACCAGATTCTTTCCAGTGATTTCTAAGGTGATAGCTAATGCAAATGATATTACGTCAGTTTCTTCCTACAGTTCATTGACATTCTCAGTTTCTTCCTACAGTTCATCGATACAGATCAGCAAGGTTTTCCTTGATGTCTTATCCCAAACTGTGTAGAAATTCTCTATTGAATTCTCTACAGAAAAATACTTCTTTACAACATTATAAAGAGAGCTGCCCTCCCAGAGAGCAGGATTTTGAGGGCCACTGTGGAAAGCCAGAAAAGGAAACATGAAAAAAGTCATTTGTTTTCCAAGTACTGCCTCTGCTGATGATAGTCCAGATTTTCTTTGCAACGAAGCTCCCAGTCTGGAAGGCTGTGTGCATGTGCAAAGGTCAGGACAGCATGGGGAAAGTTTGGGGTGTATTTCTTGCAAAGTTTGAGATGAGACAAGAAGTACTGACATCCCTCCAGACCTTTCGACTCTAGATGCTGCATGACTTCAGATTTCTACATGGTGTTTCAGGATGCTCTAGTAGGAGGGTGAAAGGGCAAGAGTTTTCCTGCTTAAGAGCAGAGATAGCTGTGTTCAGGGGCTTCCTCTAGTCACAGATCCTGAGAAAAAAATATTTCTCATTCTCCCCCTTACTTTGTGTCATCCTTTTCAGTTCACGTGTTAAGGCAATGATCCAGAGTCTCAGCCAACAGGAAAAGAGGCCTGTAAATCTGAAGTACGCAAATACTTTCAGTAGATTTCAGAGGGGCCCGTGGATTTCTAAGCAAACTGGAAAGTCTAATCCTGGCTTTTTTCTAACAAGTATTCCCTGACTACAAGACTACTGGCACGGCCTGCTAAAAAACATTGCCTTTAAATATTGGTGCCTAGACATAAAGAAGGCATTTTGCAAAAACATGAAAATCACTGGCCAAATTAGTATTGTATGATCTTAGCTTTAAAATGACCCCGATGATGTATAAACAAGATTACATAAGGGCTCAGAGGTATGTGAAGCAGTTCAGTAGTGCCATCTTGAGGGAAGCGCCTAGATGTTATGTACAGTTCTAGATCTCAGCTCATCGGCATTTGCCTGTGTTTTATTAGTCAGAAATAAGTCAATGAACTACTCCAGAAGAATGAGGTACAGTAGACTCAGAAATACATTAAAACATGCCCTTATTAGCAGAAGAGAAGTCAAAGCCAGCACTAATGCATTTCTATTGCTGCAGAAAATTATAGTCTGGGAAATAGAATTGTAACGTTTTGCACTTTTAGCTGTTTATCGCAAAGTCACTTAGTAATACGAATTAAGCCTTGCAAAACATTAACACTAATTTAGGCCATAAATACCTTTGCGTCAGAATGGAGCCACTGGAGGTAAAGAGCTGATGCCAGGGTCACACAGAATTCTGTTTATATTCTGTAATCATTTTTTTTCAGAGCATTTATGCTAGTCTGATTGTCAGTAGAATTATAACCATACATCGGAAACCAGATTGATTAATTTATGAAGCATCAAATGGTCAGAATTATAAAAGAGGATGCTTACAATTCTGATCTGCTTTGTTTTCCATCCATTCCTATCTTTCCCATCACATTGGTCTGGAAATGCCATGCACCATCTGGTAGAGTAAGATTAGTAAATGCCAAAAGTGGTTTTCATTTTTCAGATCTGTCAGCTGGTGACAAGTAGGGCAGTTTGGAGATGATGCAGATTATTTGTTTATTTATTTACTTATTTACTTAGTTAGTTAGTTAGTTATTTGCTGGGGAGGACTCTCTCGAGATCTATAAACATATCTGTGTTTCCTGACCAGAGCCAGAAATGGCAGTAAGCCATCGTTCATATATGGAGTTTCTTCCCCCCACCACTCCATTTCCTTCTTTTTGTGAGAACAGATTTACAGTCCCTTAAGCCACCACAAAAATAGTGTGCCATCTTTAATAGGTTAGAAGTTGATGACTTGTTACTTGACGTGCACAATCACCAGAGCTGACGTATGATTTATTGATTATCTATGAAAGGACAGATAGCTGTGAACTTCCATGCTTCTGTAAATATCAACATCACCCTTGTACGAATGCACACAGTGTGTGATCTTACAGCCGCACATAAATCCTCTGGGCTCTGCAGGTGGAACTAAACACACAAACTCAAGTCACCTCTTCACAAGATCCAAACACATTCATTTATTGTTGGGTTTAGCAGGATTGAGGATATTTTGCGCCTTTAGGAAGCTCCAACAAGCTCCAAGACTGTCTTTGGAAGAAGCAGGAAGGGAGAAGGGAAGTAGATGCCTTTCTTTTCAAAGATAAAAATTAAAGAGAGAAGTGAACACCCCCTTGAATGCATGCACAGATAGCCGCAGAGTAATTGCAGGCTGAGATCCTGACAAACTAATGTGATACTCATTTCACAAAAATGGTTCTGAGTAAAGAATAAAAGTTGTGGCAAGGTAAATGCCATCGTACTGTAGTGATAAGATACCTTGCTGTGACTTTTTGGTACCTTGTCACTCTTCAAAGCTGACAGAGTAGTAGATACTGTATGCAATGTTTTACCCACGTTCTCATGTTAAGTAAACTGTTAATCAGCTGAAAAAATACCAAGGACCTAGAAAACAGCTATTCATAAGTCTCCTTGAATCAATACCTAATGAAGTGCTGAAGAACAATAATTTTTCATGTATCCTTTTGAAGTGTGATTTGCTTAAAAGATATGCAGAAAATGCATATTTCTGATTAAATGGGAATTGTATATTGACTGTGCTCAGGGTATCAGTACCTGCCTTCCAGTTTGTGCTTTTTCCTCCTGACATACTTACAACCTTTTTGCTCTTCACCCAGAGTCAGAGTCTCAGGAATGAAATATCATTGGCAGCCTCTGAACTATAGCAGTTTATGATGGTGAAGGCCTGCTTTCTGTCTTCGTCTTTTTTACCTTATTGCTAAACAATGCAGTGTTTGAAGTTAAATTTTCAAACCAATATTACTATAGCAGTGTGAAACTGAAATTTAAATGAAAGAACTAAAAATGCTAGTGCTTATTAGAAGTAGATGAATTTTTCATTGAGAGAGATTTTTGTATTTCTTGAAATGAATAAATTTAGTTTTATTTCTTCATTGGGAAACTGTCAGGAAAGATGGAAGGACTGTGAGTGAAAAATATCCAACTGTGTTTCTAAGTCCTTGGTATATGATGACAGCATATATGTATCAAGTCCTTATAACCTAGAAAGGTAATGACATTTCTGCTAGGATTGAAATAATGCTTTACTTTTTTCCTCAGTGGAACTAAAAAAATACTTCCATCATACACTTTTCCATCAATACAGCATGCTGGTCAACAATCACCAAAATTATGATGTAGTGTTGCTCTTTCACATGGTCCTCGCTGTAATTATTTCTATACTAAAATCCTGCTCTGGGAAGGTTTAAGTGCATATAACCCCTCCACACACATGAAAGGAGGAAAGCTATGGGGAGGTTTTGTATGTCTGTACTTGTTTCTTGCCTCCCTATCCAGACACATTTGTGGAAGAAGGCAATATATATGAGAAGTCTCTGCCTCTATGCACTTGTTTGTAGCCTACATATGTCTTTCAGAAGACTGAAAGTATTGTTCAGAAGATCTGTTGTGTTGCACTGGCCTGCTGGCCATCACTTGGAAGAAGAAAATTTGTTGATGAAGAGGATATGGCAAATTAATATGGTTTATTATGTACATTTGGGAAATAGGTGCATGGATTACAGAAGGATTTCTAGCCCTCCTTACGTACCCAACCCACTCACAAAAGGCTGTCTAGAGGAGGTGCAGTGTAGAGTGGAGTTGGCCTTCTGTCCTTCTGTGCCCACAGGGGTAAGGATCTTTTTTACCTCTGAAAACAGAGGCAGTGATTTGCCATGAGTGAATAAACTGCCTCTCTTGTTGTCAATACTTGCCTTCTTTTTCCTGTATGAGCAAAGCTAAAATCCAGGTGGGAATAGTAGCTGCATGCATTTATTCTAATTCTTTTTTTAACTTGCTCTCTTCTTAATCAGGTCCAGTTGTACAACCCAGATCCTACCAAAGCCTGATGCTAGATCTGTGGTGGCTAAGGAAGTATCACAGATCAGGGGCCACTCATCTCCAGCAGAGCTGTGGAAAATACCTGCAGTAAAACCTCCCAAAAACTATTCCTATTTGTCCTTTTCCTGCTTGTTGTTTTCCTTTTCCTTTTTGTGGTTTTGCACTCCAATGTAGATGTGTCTGCATCTGAATAAATGGTGATGAATGACCCCAATCTGCATTCAGAAATGGCTTGTGTCTTGAAAATGTGTGAAAATTTACATTTTCAATTTATCCTTTTCCATCAAAAGTACAAAATAAGAAAAAGAACAACAAAAAGCCCCAGAGCTTGAGCTGTGGAGATGACACTAAATGCAATGGAAATACTTTAAAGAAAAATACACAGAACAAAGAAGGAGCTTTTCTTCAGTTAAGTGTCTTTATGGGTATCCCTCACTGCATTTCCCATTATATACTATCTGAATAGACTGCTACAAAATTGATACCAAAGAAGTATTTGTATCATCTGAGTTTCCTTTGAATTTTCTTTCTCTTCTATTTCCAAAGAACTGGTTGCAATTTGGCAGTTTCATTTAACTGCAGTTCTTAACCTCACCAGCTAAGCTAGTAGGTAAATGATTTTTCTCAAGTATAAAACACAAGTCCTGGCTGTAGAGAGTTCTCTTCATAATTCTCTTGCCATTTATTTTTAATTTTAAATGTCCGCACCCTCAAAGGCATTGGGCGAAGGATGAATGTGCCAATGTGTTTCCTTGACCTACAGTTCCAACATCACTGCCTGAAAACCGAGAATCATCTGCTTTACAATGTTAATTGCTCCTACCAGAGCGCCATTTCCCAAAAGCAAATCCTGTCACAGGTTAGCAGTTTCACGCAGCAGCGGGTGTGTTACTGCAACAGTATAATATCCGAACAAAAATTAAGCCTGCACTGCTTTTATTCTCAAGAAAATAATTCTGTAGTAGCGTGTTGAATTAGGAAAAACATTTCTTGATGGATTTGTCTGACTGAATGTATAGTTTGCACTCGCCTTCTACAGAATTCCTGCAAAACATGAGACCTCTTCACATCATCTCTCCCCAGTCTGACATGGATAATTTTTAGACTCAATTGTGCAACACAAACACTGAGGTCCTAATGCGGGCAAGACGGCAGAGTACATATGGTGTTCAAGCAGGAAGTACACACGCTGCTTTTTTTCTTTTTTCCCAAAAAGGAGCTACAGACTAGCTTATCCTCTTGCTAGATCGTCCTTTATGTCAAACAGTCCCATTGTGGAGGATTGTCTCTTGATGTTGACACGATGTTCTTATATTGTGCATTCAGCATATGTGCAGTTCTACAACATCTAGATACCATGAGGCGTCTTCAGGTTTACGTCAACCAACCTCCTAAAACTCTTGTAGCAACACAGGAAGATAATGGCTTGATTTTACTCATAATTTGCAAAAGATTAAAAAAAAAAATAATCCAAACCCTCTTTCAGTTCCTACTTTAACTCCCAGGACTTACTATTCCCCATAAAGAAAAAAAGAAAACAGGATGCCTTTGAATCTTATTCATATATTTATGATACGACAAAGATTCATGTATGTGATATCTATTTTGCTGGTATTTAAGTGTGACTTCCCCTTGCACCCAAGAAGCTATTTCCCCTAGGAAGGATCCTATTCCAGCAAATTTGCTGTGCTTTGCAGCCATTCAGGAAAGTTGCTGAACAATGTGAGAAGAGAGAGAAAAAGCACAAGGGCAAGAAAATACTTAAAAGCGTGGTTTGGAAGTACAATATAAGCACTCTGTTTTTCTTGGTGAAATGGGCAGATTTTGAATTACCCAGAAAACTTCTTAGGACCTTGTTTATATCTGACTATATCTGCAAAATACAAAATTCACGATTTCCTTTACCAAATGGCAAGATAGAAACAGGCACCGTGATTCACTGGAGGGAACAGACTACAAGGCTGTGCATAATTCTGAACAACAAAATTACACACGTTTAAATGAAGACTTAATTAGACATAATGTTTTAACTGTCTCCATGAAATAATATATTTGATTTGCAATTGCATTTTAACATCAGTTATTTCTGACTCTACATACATTAAAGCCTTATTCATTCATGACTGGCTGCAAACAATAATCTGATAAATATCAGCTTTAACCCCTTGCATGACAGCCAAAGAAAATAAGACCCTGATCTTGACTAAGGTCTTAGTAGGCTATAATAAGACAAAATGATACAAGTTTCTCCTATAATTTCTGTCAGAGGTCATCAATCTGTATTCAACAAAGCCATTATTGATATTTGATGCCGATGAGTTCCTAGTTCACTGGCTAAAAAAAATCATATGACACATTAGGCCTATTCTTTTTCTTCTGTGAGACCCATAATTAATAGGTCCAAATCATTCTCCACAGATAATTAATTCTCATATAATTCCACAGGGTGACTGGCATTTCATGTAAATACTTCTTTGGATAGGAGGATGCAAAAGACCTGACAAACACAGCATATTTTGCACCCAGCTAAAGCTCCACATCAGTGTGCTGTTGCAGAGCTGCTTCAGCACATGTTTCCCTATTTCATCCTGTCCCTGTCCCTTTGGAAATGGCTGGAGAAACAGTCTGTAATTTGAAAGTGGAAAGGGATTAAAAATTATTAAAGAACCAGAATGACCAAAAGCCAAGATTATTGCAGTTGGGAAACCATATCACAAAGTGTAATGTCTGTGTAATCGTCTTCCAGTGATAACATCTCAACACAGCCTTTTGGTGTTTTTAGGCAGAATGGCACAGCCAACCCTGAACACCTGTGCTACCAAAATGTGCAACCTCCATTCCTCTTCCTCTTCTCTGGAGGAAGCTCTGGCATGCATCCAACTCTTCACTGAGCTGACTTGGTTCACCAAAGCCATAAAACATAATGAAACACACCCAGAATGCCATGTTAAGCCATTAAAAGAGCACACTGCAGGAGCAGAGTAGCACCAGAGCTTGCCACAGCATGATGAGTGTGAGGAAAAGGGGACAAGGGCTCTCCTCCTGCCAGCCATCATCTGGCCACAGAGCCCATCACCTCCAAACCTGCCCACTGGAGCCTAATACACACAGAACACCCTGACAACCTCTTTTCCCAGCCATGGAGAAGAAAAGGTCGGTAGAGAGGACACAAAGCACTCACATACTTTCATGTCCCATCTGTCTTTGGAAGCAGATGGCAGCACTTTGCATACCCTCATACACAGCTGCTTTTTCCACACAGTAGCTTCAAAATGAAGTCCTAAAACTTGCAGGCCCCTTCCCGGTGAGGCAGTTCGTATAGGCTACACTTGCAGCAGGACAGAGAGATACTCTGCCTTATCTCGTTGTCATCTGGGGAAGACAACTAGTAGGTGCAACTACAGGACCTGCAATGAAATCACAGCACATGAAAAGTGAGGGTATGAACCCATTTTAGTCAGTTCTCCTGAAGCAACAGTGAGATCACGCAGCGCGTGTGCCTTCACATCTGTCTGTATTTCTGACTACTCTTTTTCAACCACTTCCACTAACATTCAGGCAAGAGACAGAGGTCTCAGGGATGAGATCCTGTTCATCAGAGGTTCTCACAACCTCTGGCTAGAAAGAAAAGACAGTATGGCTATTAGCCAAAGGAAGAGCTGAAGAGTGAAGGAAGCTTTGAGCTTCCACGTGGGCTCAGCCATGTGCAACAAACTCAACATACAAATGCAAAAGTCAGGGTTCATTGATTCTACTGGCACCACTGAACCAGCATTAATGCAAGTCTTGATAGGGGCTGACTACATAATGCCCCCAACTAGGGGGTTGGACTAAATGACCTTTGAAGGTCTCTTCCAACCCAAACTGTTCCATGATTCTATGATATAAGGCTGACTGCTTCAGCTGTACAGACCAAGAGGTTTAGTTCCTTTGTGCTTATAGGAAGACAGGCAAACAAAGTAATAAATTATAATATTGCTCACCTTTGCAGCCAGGTTGCCTCTTTTCTTATAACATATATGAAGAAAATACCTCACAGATAAAATACGAAAGCTTTATTTCAATTGCGTTTTTATAGAGCCCCCAGGATTCATGCAAAAGTAGAGCACAACCCAAGCATAAATCACAGTTTTTGTGATAAGGCTGCCTGGTACTTAATGTGTGGATTTTGGGGACCACAATGCTGTATCTAGCACCACTGTGGCCGGTATAAAGCTTTACATTTATTCTCTGCCTTTTGGAAACTATTTAAAAATCAATGTGAAAGCATAGGTGTAAAAAGGTAAAAATGACAAAACAGGCAACAGACAAAAACAGACCTATGAGGTCACCAGATCCATCAACATGACAGGCCAGGACAGTTCACTGTGACAAACCCACCCAGCTGAGATCAGCAGTCTTAGGCAATTGGACAACTAGCACTTTCCTTTACATTGTAATGTTTTCAGACCGTATGTTGTGTGCTTCATTTCATTAATTCAACCATATTTTCTCCTCTTCCTTTTGAATAAAGATTGCAGCACTCACATGTCAAGCTGAAGACGACATTATTCTAACAGTAACATCTAACATCTGTTTTTGGCAGGCACTATGGGCAGTTGGCAGCAGCTCTGCAGCTCCCTCCTTATGTAAATGATCATATGCTGGTGGCTGTCTACGCTAACATTGCTGGAAGACAAAGGAAGAAAAAGTCCTTTTCCTTTTACTTGATGCCTACTGTTAGCTAGAACATAAGGAGTTTTGCATGTTGAGCAGACAGCCCTATTTTCACTGTAATGTGGGCCAGATCTGGCTTCAGGGGAACCAAAGAGAGCTCTGTAAAAGCAGAAATATTCGCTAAAATATTTATCAAAGAGAAATTACATTTAGTGTCTTATTTATGCACAGATTTATTTACTGGAAAGAAGGAATGCTAGGGAATGCTGTCTGACACAGAGGCAGGGAAGAAATTGTAATGTGCACCCTCCAGCCCACACAGCAGATGTATTAAACCTTTCTAAGCCTGTAATGCATTTCTAAAAGGTAGGTTCATTGGATGCACAGTGACTATTCAGGCCTTTTTTAATATGCCTGTTAAAGATAGCAGATATAGAGCCCCACTTACTGTGGAAATCTGGCCTTTGCTGGGCATCACATAGGAAGTACATGATTTAAAAGTCTCCCTCTCATTTTGTGTGTTGACTATTTGATATATGGAATAAAATCAGGGTAACTGGAGAATTTCTGCCCTGTGTTACACCAGAGAACAAACCAGAGGGTCCCTTCAGCTTATCTCTATAGATCTCTGACATGTAGCCTGTGAGATCTCAGCACTTCTAGCTCCTGCAAGGATAGTTTCTGAAGATACCACTTCTCTGAGGTGTTTTGGAGATTCTCATAACGCCTCTGCTCCCAGACGCTGAGACAATACTCTCTTAATTCAACTGAAATCCTATTGCTGGCTGCAGTGAGAACATGAATAGACCTAAGTGACTACCAAGACCACACAGTGCAGTTGGAAATGAGGTCTTCAGCTCCAATGACAGATGTTGGCCTGAGAGCACAGCTTCATATTAATTAGCCCAAGGTGTTCTGAAATGATACTGCTATGGTCCTGCCTTCCCCGCTGTCTTGCTGCTTCCTATCACCTTGTATTTTGTACCGACACTGGCACTTCTTCAGTTACTTTTTAAACTGGGGCAGGTAGCTCAGATGGCCAAACATCGATTCTATTAAGAAACATGGGGGTTTTTAAGCCTCAGAAAACTACGTTCTAAGGCAGCAATGCCGCTGGCCACTTGTACGACTGGGCTTTAACCTGTTGGCAGCAATTAGTTCACCTCTTCAGTGTAAAGCTGCTGATTTGCCCATTTTCTTCAGGGATGTTAGGAAGCTGTTGCTGTGTGTGCATTGGAAAAGCCTGGACATTCCACTGGGAACTTTTTCCGCATGTTTACACCAATCATTCTATCTTAATGCCATCTTAAACTGTGCTGAACAATGGTGGGGACATGCTGTGTATACTGCTGTGAGAAAAGAGAAAAGAATGAGCAGAAGGACAGTAGGAAGCTGAATGGTGTGTGAAAACGAGAATATGACTAAGTGACTTACCATTCAAATTGCCTTTCACCAAATGTGTGTAATCAATTCCAGCGCAGTAGGGATGGTTAACATTACAAAGGCTCTAATCATGGATTTGTCCAATATCATCTTTCCCAAGAAGTAGCCACAGATGCCTGAAAAGCTTATGCATGAATTTTGTAACAAAGACTTGAGGTCGGACCACTTTGCTTTTATGAAATGATTTGTATTCCACGTTTTAGGTGTTCCTGCTGTAGTGATTTTATTCTCAGGGAGCAAGTGACTTCTGAAAGCAGAGAAGACAATCACTTCAAATTTTTTAGTAAAGATGAAAATCCCTGTATTCCAGGTTGCACTAAAAATTGCAAGCCAAATATATGTGGCCTTTATAGTCAGTTTAACAGGGCCAGAAGATCTGGTTGATCCTCACCGCAGCTAGTCTAAAATACATTAAATTATCAACTTCTACTCATTTATAATTTTATAACTATGTATCCTCCCTGTTATGGAATTTTGTGCTCCGTCAGAATCCAATTCTCCATTAATTATTTCAGCAGAAAAGCCCCCGGCTCTAGTTCACATCCAGGAATCACACACCAGCGCTGAATCTCTACAATAAGAATGAGGCTTTTTGTGTAATTCCTAATTAAATTTATTCGCATTTCTATCTTGAATTGGAGAAAAAAGCCTCAGGACATCTGATCTGTCCCAGCTTGTTCCAAGCAAGGAGATGATTTATATGAGCCTTCAGCTTGCATATAAAATTGTCTACAAGAAATGAAAGATGTTTAGAAAACATGCTAGTTAGAAAACATGCTAGTTTTCTGAAAGGCTGGAAAACAGAGGCTCTGATCACTGAACACCTATAGGTACTTGATAATGATCTGGAAAAATTTCAATAGTTTCTTCCTATTTATCACACTACAATAAACATCAGAAGTTGGCCTAGTTTCTGAAGTTACTTCCAGTACTCATTGCAGAGGGAAAATCTATCATTACAGCTCTCTTAAATGAGTTCAATATAATTACATCACAACCATAAGAGCATGTGTCTCAACAGTTTTCAAGATTAGTGAAAAACATGGACGCAAATAAAGAAACCTGAGCTTCCTTATGTAACTCTTCTATTGCCGCTTTTCCTATTGTCATAAGTAGCTGCTTTCCGTTGGTGCACTACAAAAGAGACCTCTTCAGACAGCTTTCTGCTGACTACTTCTTTTATCTGTAAATGCTTTCAGTGACTTGTTCATGTATCTTTCTTTTTTTCTCCAAGCAAAATAATCTTCTATAGCCTCAATGAACCCAACAGTGAAAAGCACTGAAGCTGGACTACAGGGTTGTATCACAGCTTATTGAGAAACATGCAGCCACCAAAAAGAGATAACTGCAGACAGCACAAGGGTCCAGGATGGCTCCTGCTTCACTCCTGCCTTAAGGCAGCATCTCATGAGTACCCACTTTCCATTTCAGTAATCCATCTTTGTATAATATACTTATTGCTTATGGCCATCAAGTAAGGCAGGCAGCCCTCATCCCATTACTACTTTGGCTCCAGGGTAAGGCTTATTTTTCTTATCTACAAAGAGGATATTAAGGAGTGGAATACATACACATAGTTCTCCATAGGTTTATTGTGTTCAGCCTACTGCCCTGTCAATCATTTAATTTTTGTTTTTGTTATCACTTTTCTTAGTTTAGTGCCATAACCTCAGGCTCTGATCTCATCAGATCTCACAAGCTAAATAGGGTCATACCAGGTCAGTATTCAGATAGGAAACTTCCAAGAAAACTTGAATGTTTGCAGGAAGGAGCACTTTTCCACCCACGTTGTATTTCTCAGTCCAAGTCAGTACCCAGCAGCACTGAACCAGCACCAGGGAATGAAGTTAGAAAGTTACAATAAAAGATTTCAGGACAATTTCAGTGTTGACAGACTTCATGTCTGGATTGAAACCCAGCTTGAGTACACTAAGCCTAAAACAACAACTATTATTTCAGTGGGATACTTCATTTTTCACTTACCCTAGAAGTCTGTGGTTGCCTTTATTACCTGTCTGCAGACCTTCCTGCTGATACTGTATTTTTGCCTGCAATGATAATGCTCACTGGGAGCTCCTGGCTCTGACCTAGTATCATCTCTCCTTCTTCTCTAGGTCTACTGCAACTCCTAATGCCACAGGTTTGTCTTTCAATTAGCCTAGCAGCGACTGCCTCCCTCTCAGGACATTGGCATTTCACAACATTTACGATACATACTCTTATTACAGTAGCATATTTTGGTTCTTATTTTGTGTCATTAACTGGTGTTCTGTTACTCTGAAATGCTAAAAGCTTTCTGTCCCATTTCTGAGTTGGCTAGATTTATGTGGCAAATAAAATAATTTCCACTGATGTAATTGTTAAACTAAATTGAGGCCCTTCTGAATTGAAGTAAATTACTTTAGTTATTACTTTAATTGTAGGTCTTTTTATCATTAGTAGCTTTTAAATAAACTTCATGTTTTATTAGGTTAAGGCACCATCCCTTGACAATCTATAGTCAGCAAAATCACCACAAGATAAGAAAGTATGAAGTGACATCATTTGCCTTCAGGTTTTGTGTCATTCATTGTCTTTCATTGCCATTGTCATCCAGTAAAATATACTTAACGAAGTAAAAGTAATAGAACCTACGCTTCTGATACCATGAACTGATGCCAGTTATTATACATTATTCTCTGTGTTTTCAAAGAATAAACAGATTCATGAGAACTTTACTTTTCTTGTTGAAATACTGCTTTCGCTGTAACTGTAAGGCAGGAGGGAACAAGATCTTGTAACCAGAACAGGAAACTGAGAATTGGGATACTTGGAAATTTTTATCTTGACTTTGCCATGCCTATTGCTGTTGTTTTGTATAAATCATTGTTTCAGACTGGGACTTCCAAGTTCCAGAGCTCCAATCACTCACAGGTAGGTAGTCATAGAACTGGGGAAACAAATGGTCTCACAGGCCATGCTCTTAGGCGCATCAGCCTCAGCCAACATCCTCACAACCTCCCTGCAATTACCTTTAGACCGCCACCAGAGAAGAAGTTACATAGGGACGTCATCTGCCCCCAGTTTTTGTGTCACCCCATCATTAAGATGAGGCTAAATAGACTAATCAAATGCACATTGGAAAATCCTTTGAATATCTTAAATCAACAATTCTGTGTAATGTAGTTTGCAAGTACATAATAAATCCCTTATAGACAGATGTGACATGTTCATGTGCTTATTAAGACCTCACTCTTTGGAAAGCACCTCCAATTAAAAATAAGAGAGTGGGGCCAAACACAGAGGAAAGAGCTTCTTACGTAGGTCTGAATTTGGATCTTTGAGCTTTGTAAAATATTTGCATAGACATTGTGCAATATGTGCCTTGAAGAAGTTGCACGTAATTTGTTTTCTTAATTCAAGTTTTCTCAGTATATAAATCCTTGTAGAGAGCTTAGTGCTTGTTTACATCAAACTTTTGACCCAGTAGAAAGAACAGACAGAAATAGTACTGAAAGGCGTGAACAGAATATGTCCATTGGGATTTATATTTATTCTAAACAGTTCTATGTATCAGTATCACTCTAAAGTTACCAGTTTTTATCCATTAATAACCACTGACTCTAAAACGTGTCACAGATTCTGATCGCTTCCAGACTGCAAACACGCTGCCTTCTTTTGTCAAGAACCACTTTCAGATAAGGGCATGTGGCAGATTACTGTTTCTACTGTTCCTTCCTCGCCATTATGAATCTCAGCATGTAGTCCTCATGCCTTACAGAATTTCACAAGATCCTGTATGTGATGCAAAATTTTCACTTTACATGGACCAAACCACCCCACAACAATTCCCAGGGGACAAACTCTCATCAACTGACAACACTTAAAGGTGAGATGAGAAAACTAATACAGCTCCCATCTTATTTTCACAGCTGGACTCTTACGAATTTTTGACCCCAGTGTGTTAGGCATTAACAGACTGATTTTTGATTCAGCGTTTAAGCTACATTTTGACTTTTTATTCCCACTGCCAGATGATTACTATCTCTGATCACACTATGAAAGTTTACCAGTCACAAATCTCTATAATGTGTAACCTTTATATTCCCTTGATTTACGTTAATCTGGTCTACCAACAAATGGATTCATCTGTTTCATTCTGACAAAGTTGATTTATGTTGACATGTTGACTTTCGTACTTTCCAATGCTGCATTCCCTTTCTTAGGTTTCTGACTCTGTGTCAGCTAGACAGGGCTGTCTTTCCTGCATTTTTTTATCCAGCTGGGAGATATTTCAGTGCTTCTGAAAATCAGGATGCTGAACTACTAAAATTAATACATTTGTTATTAGTGGGGAGAGTACAATAAGGTTTCTTTTAATTCCTAAGATTTCAGTGGTTTAATTTCCTTCCCACTCTGATTGATGTAAATCATTAACAATGCAAGTAAAATTATTTAAATTACATCGCTAGAAAGGATGAAATTTAGAAAGAATTGGTGCCTAATTATTTTAAAACATCATTATTATCATTATTACTTTATGTATGCTTTTTTACTTTAAAACAGAGTGAATGCCTGCATTTGCCAGGACAGGACTCTCAGCTTCTGACAGGAGGCCCTGCTTTGTGTCATGCTTCCACGCCTTCAGAAAGAAGAAACATCTGAGCCAAGGCTCCCACTGGGGAGGTCATTCCCTGATAACAATCCCACTTGAGGAGAGGTTTATAACAGAACAGCAGAGGTCTGTACTCAGATAACATCGATGCATCATCAGGATTGTGTGGCGAGGCCTCCCATGACAGAAAAGGATGAGGCACAAATACCACAGGGATACATGCATTTTCACGTTAAAAAGAGGTAAAGAAGAGCTAAAAATACTTCAATGAGACAAGGACTTCATGAAAGCTTCTATTCCTGGTTGCTAAGCAAGATGCATTTTTCCACAGCTGAGTGACGGAGTACAGAGAGACCCAGCTGTCTGCACACTGTGTTGATGGCCTCACCAGTGCTGAGTATGGGGGGATGATCACCGCCCTGGCCCTGCTGGCCACACTATTGCTGACACAGACCAGGATGCTGTTGGCCTTCTTGGCTGCCTGGGCACAAGCTGCTCATGTTCGGCAGCTGTCAAGCAACACCCCCAGGTCCTTTTCCACTGAGCAGCTTTCCAGCCACTCCTTCCCAAGCCCATAGCACTGCATGAGGTTGTGGTGATCCAAGTACAGGACCCAGCACTGAGCCTTGTTGAACCTCATACAATTGGCCTTGCTCATCAATCCAGCCTGTCCAGATACCCCTGTAGAGCCTTCCTACCCTCGAGCAGATCAATGCTCCCGCCCAACTTGGTGTCATCTGCAAATTTATTGAGGGTGCACTCGATCCCCTCACCCAGATCATTGACAGATACTAAACAGAACTGGCCCCAGCACTGAGCCCTGGGCAATACCACTTGTGACCAGTCACCAACTGGATTTAACTCCATTCACCATGACTCTTTGGGCTTGGCCATCCAACCATTTTTTTACCCAGTGAACAATACACCTGCCTAAGCCATGAGCAGCCAGCTTCTCCAGCAGAATGCTGTGGGAAATGGTGTCAAAGGTTGGTACACATCGCAGCCTTTCCCTCATCCACTAAGCAGGTCACCTTGTCCTAGAAGGAGATCAGGTTAGTCAAGCAGGAGCTGCCTTTCCTAAACCTATGCCGACTGGGCCTGATTACCTGGTTGTCCTGTATGTGCTGAGTGATGGCACTCAAGATGATCTGTTCCATTGTGGATTTTTAGTTCAATGATCAAATCGAGAATTGTCATAAACTAAAAGTCTGATTTGGATTAAACTGACATGAAGCAGTTTATTTTTAGCTTATGTAACCATTTTTAGCCCACCAGTATAATAGATGATGGAGATGTAATAGAGGAGGAGGAAAATGCCTGTTGAAAATAGTTTTGCATCCCTTTCCAAATCTTTCTGATGAATTACTGCTTGCTTAAAAATGTGGCTATTTTTAGTACTCTACTACTCGTGCTCCTGTTTCTCCTGTCATTTTATAATTTTGGTGGTATTCTTTTCCAAAAAATCCAGGGAATTTTTGAAAAGTTTCAGAATCCGTAGAAAGAAGCAGCTTGGGCAGGATCACAGGACAGAAGCTTCAAAATGACTCTACTCGGAGTGCCCAGCTGTGCTCTGTAACTTCACCTGCCTTTCTTGCTTTGAAACTATGAAAAAGACCAAACCCGTAACGCAACTCAAGGACATGCACAAGTGGCTGTGATCCTGAGACCAAGCATGCCATCTAGTGTTGGATATTGTTTGTCAAAGGGAAAGCATTAATCACCTGCAGTCTTTTACTATAGTCATAGTATGTCTTTCATCGCTTACTGGACAGCTACTGATAACAGGCTTGTGTACTGAATATAAGGCTCAATAATAAGAAGAATTTTTCACCCCGTGATGTTTGGACAGTATGTGTGAGCAATTTGTGAACATCTTTTGTTTGAAAGTTGCCAGTCAACATCCGATAGCGAGTAATGAGACTTCCCAGAAACAGAGCTGCCCAACACTGCAATAAAATACCTTGAACAAATGACATTGCAATGATCACTTATTTCAGTAAACTGCTGGAACTGAGAGTCCAGCTTGCTGTGCAGCAGGTTGTAACGCCATACTTTTCCTGAAACTCCTCTAAGGAGGACAATGTAAACAGTTACCACCCTCATACCATAGCAAAACAGGTAATGAAAGTTGAATACATGCAGGCTGTCACTTTTTCTTCTTTTGGTTCTTGAAAGCTACTGTGATATTCAGTACTCTGATACTCGCTACTGCCATACTCAGCACTCACCAGTGAGAGCAGCAGCCAGACAGGTACAGGCAGTCAAACCCACAGCACCAGCTTCATTCTGGCATTCATTAGCACAAATACTGTTATCACTGAGAAGCATAAACTACCAACATACATTACCACCATGAAGTTCTCTTAAACAATTATTAGAACCCCTCGTGGCACAGTAAGTACAAGTATGAACACCTGAGATTTGGCGCATTCCCAAATTATCAAATGCAAATTCTTTGGGGTAAGGTGTCAATTTTTCCTTCAGTTATCCATTTTGGGCCTCTCGCATAGAGATGTCAGGAAACCTTGTGGGTGAGGAGGGTTGAAGGCAGGAAGTTGTATCACAGTCAGACGTAGAAAAGACTGCTTGTGAAAATATATGGAAACAGTTATTTTAAGCAGCTCTCATCTTCTTAATGTACTGCTAAAGATAAGGCTGATGTAGGTAAGGCACTACACTGGTGGGCAGAGTAAGGGGAGAAAAAGGGGAGTAATTCAGGGATATTGAGTCAGATTTCCCCTGTTCGCTTAGTGTAATAAAACAGCACTGTTACTAACTGCGAAGGGGCTTCATGATACATCTTATCTAACGTAACTTAGACTGCTGCCAAAAGAAGTCACTCATATTGCCCTCCTGTGCTGCTATGTTCCCATCACCTTCCACACAGAATCACAGAATCCCAGACTGGTTTGGGTTGGAAGGGACCTTTAAGCTCATCCAGTTCCAGGCCCCTGCCACAGGCAGGGACACCTTCCACTAGACCAGGTTGCTACAAACTTGGTCCAGCCTGGCCTTGAACACTGCCAGGGATGGGGCAGCCACAGCTTCTCTGGGCAACCCGCTGGGGCTGTCATGTCAGGTCCAGTGATCCTGCAGCATCAGATTTTGCCAGGTTAATCAGTTCATTCAACTGAAAATTAAATGGGGAGAAAAGAAGTTTTCTATCAGATAGCCACCAAAAATTATGCCCTGCAGCTGATACTGGAGCAGGAACAGCAGCCTGATCCCCCAAGGAAAATCACCCTTTTTAGCAGCAGCCCATGGTTCAACTGGTTTAAGAGCAAATGAAACCATGCCCAAGACTGCAGTACTACAGATTAAAGGATTCACCAATGTGCATGAGTTATAGCCCTTCAAGAAACATGAAATATCAAGGCAGTGGAGTCCAGTTTATTTTGAGATATCAATACTAAAATTAGAATTACTTATAGCACAGAGAAAGTGATATTTTTAAATGTTTAAGCTGCATTGAAGAAAAAAGTATTCTTCTTTACAGTAAGATCAAATCAAAAGACAAACTGTGTTTCTTCTCAACGCACACATTCATTAAATTTCATTAAGTGTCTAAGGATTTCCTTGGTTTTAAAATCGCACAGAATATTGAAAAGATGGACAATTAGAACATTTCTTCTGTGAGGGACATCAGACGTGTTATCTTAGGTTTAGTGTTTGTAAATAATCACTCAGGACTCTGAGCGTGAAGCTGAAAGCAAGAGGAAATGTTGGGAGACACTGAATTTACAGTGATGTCTGATTTAAAGAAAACATACCTCTGTGCAGCCAGGAGAGCACTCACTAACAACACCCTTATTCTCCTTCAGGAACAGGCTGGAAGGCCAAATCGCCCTGAGTAGGTTGGAAGTTTCTGTGTACCTTTCCCCAGCAGTGATCCAGTTTGGAGTTACCTGCATGCCAAGGTCAAGTTGGCAATGCACGACAACTTGTAATGTTCCTCCCAGCAACTATTCTTGAAGCGTGTTACAGCAGGACAACTCTGAGAGCAGCACATCTCCTTGAGGAAGCACTGTTTCAGTCTTTGATGTGCAGCAAAGAATAGGAAAAATATCATATCCTTTCTCAGTTTCATCACTGATGATCACAGTAGTAATTCAAAGACCAAATCGAGGACTCATTTGCACTGAATATTAATGTAGGTGTAATAGATAAAAAAGAACTGGCAGGAGTAGTTTTCAGAACAATGCATCTGCCAGCCACAATCTTTGAAACAAATCCAAGTCTCACAGAGCAGCTTCTTTCCCTTTCTTGAAAAAGGAACTCAATATGATCAGCTACATCTTCTCAAGCGAAAACATTTGGACTCTTTTCTTTTATAGACTTTGATCCAACGTCAGAATGGCAGTGATTTCAGTGGAGGTAAGCTCTTAAATAAGCCTCAGGCATATAACTGTCTTTGAAGCTAGGTGTTCGCTTTTGTGAAAGGACTTGCTTGACAGTCTGAAGATGAAAGCTTCCTTTCATGCCAAAAATAGACTAAAAGCGCCATTTTGGAAAGCAGCTCGTGTGGTCCTGCCAGCTTGCAGTGACATTTTGGTACAGGAATCACCCTGAGTTTCACAAAGAAGCTATTTCCTGTGTCATTTGGCTCCCCGTCTCTGCTAAAAAGGATAATGCAGGTGCTTAAATTATAGCAGGCAGGTGCTTCAGATCTAACTGTCTGCTGGACAGAAAACAGGCCACTGAACCATTTGCTAAATATCAACAGTCACTATTGGCTTATAACCAAATCCTGCACAGATGTAATTCCACTGAAGTAAATGGAGTTCTGCAAGCAGAACACCTGACCCGAGGACTGATTTCATCAATGATTTTAGTCTAGTATCAGTCTCCCGAGTCATTCAATCCACCTGCAAAAAATTGCTTTTAAACCAAAGGAACCATGGAACTAAACCTGCTGACAATTTAAATTTTCGCATGAACATACGTTCTCAAAAGCTACAATGCTAAAATATGCAATTTTGATGGTACAAGAGTGAGAATTAAACAGCCATTTTTATGCATGGATCCTTTAAGATGATCCTTCTAGCAAAACAAGACACCTTTTCTTGTCAATATCCTGAAGTACCCTTTCTCTCTCTTGTTGTACTTTGGCAAAAGAATACTTCATGCCCTCTCCATTACTTTCATGCTTAATGGCATCACAATGAAAGAAATGACACCTTACAGAATTAGGGCCCTGACTAGCATCCCTTGGAGGCTGAGTTTCAGATCATTATTTCTGCTGACACTGTGCAGCTGTTGCAGAGGGCTTTTTTCTAGCAGCAAATTTGGGTGTTTTTTCATCTTGGTTTTTTTTTTTTTTGCCACAGAAGTCTTTAGCGGGAAGAGGAAGGCATGGCTTGTTGGATCAGTGATGTAACACCAGCTGACAGGTGGGTTTCAGGGAACTCTCTGGGGCCATGGCCTCTTTAGTGGTTTTACCACTCTAAACTCAATTACAGGGGAGTTTCACGCTCCACAGCAAATTCCAGTCCTTTTTTGATAAAAACTCTGCAAAGTAAATAAGTCATGATGATGATATGGGTCTACCATTTAATATTCATTGAAGTACATATGTTTGAAAATTGGAAGCAGAGTTTAATCCATTTTCATATTTAGATCAACATGAAGCTTTAAAAAGGATATCTTTCTTTTTCTCGGAGAATCTTGAAAATTTCTGGTCTGACAAGATAAATGAAGATGTACAAAACTCACTATGAATATAAGGAGAAGATCCAAGGAGATTTAAAATGCAAATGTTAATGTATATATCCTTAATCTACTCACCTACAAGAGGGAGCGTGTCTCCCTTCTGTGTGATTTTCAGTTTGATTGAAATGACATGAAAGGATCTTTTGAAGGATCCATGGTTCTTGATGCTGTGTGCATAATTTGATCACAATCTAGTTATACTTTATTGCACAGTGCGCTCATGGTATAAGAGGTAACGTATTCTATAAAGGGACTTTTACATTTATGACCAATTTCTCTCATTTAGCTGTATCAGCTTGAAGTAACTTTTCTGTCTTTGGTATATTTAAAGTTACAGCAATCATCAGAATTTGGTTGTGCATAGCTGTAACAGTTAAATCAGAACATACAAAATAAGTAGTATATATGAGAACTACATACATATACTCTATATGAGAACCTGACAAAAGAAACAATACACTGGTCTCAAATAACTTAAAAAATTCAAATTTGAAAGAGCCACCTCATATAGCATGACGTTTAATCATTATTTTATAACATCAGACAGCTTTTCCTGCCCATGTTTATGTACTTTCAAGAGAAATTAAAAGAAAGATGAAGCAAAGATTTCTTCATCTTAGCGATTTATTTCAGACCACTGGAAGATAAATGAGGCTGGTGAAAAAAGAGTTAACATAATGATGTCGTCTTTTATTTGACTGAATGTTTAAGCATGGAGCTATGGCTGATGGCACCTTGTTTAATAATGCAGTACATAGCTTCCTAAGGGGACAGGGCTTGATCTGAAAACTGAATATGGTGCACTCTAAATTCTCTTCCCTGAGGAAGGCTGACTAACTGATAAGTGCCATGAGCTAGCGCAGGGACTGATTCTGTCAAATCAAGCTCAAATGGAAGGCACAATGTAGACTCTTCTCAAGTCTTAGTGAAGTAATTCGAGCAGACATTTGTGACATTAGACAGTGCATCAACTATGGAATGCTGTAAAAGTTCACTGTCTTACTACAAGGTGGTCTTTAGATGACAGGATAAAGAAATCAGTGCAAATTTGTTAATGTAACAACTTGGAAAAGCATGCTAAAAATGTCACTCTATTGGGATATGTGATAAAATGTATAGGGAGGTGACTGCCAGTTGGGTTTCCTTGCGAATCCTTCATTAGAACTCACTTAAAAGGCATAAAATAGGGAAATGCAATAATATAAAATTTGTATTAGTTGCTATCAGCTAAACTTTTGTTTTTCTTAAGCTAAAAAATTCCAGTTGACAGCTTCAAGCTTCACAGCTTGGAATTCTACATCTTTAGTGTGCAAAAATGTCTGGTTTTCACAGCACTTTCAAGATTTCATGAGGTAACATGACCAGGTTAGCGCGGCTAATCTTTTGAAGGGAGTTACCCTACAAAAACTTTAAATCATTATTTTCAGAATAAAGCATTTATATTAAAATTGATGACGTTTCTATTGCACTCAAAGTCTTCCCATTGCTGAGTCTTCAGGAATAAATATGGCACTCAAATAGTCTTTAAAAAACTAGTAACACTCTTCTATCAAGCATTCCTGCGAACACCTGAAAAACAGTTTGATGAAATAACTTTGCTATAGGCTCAAACTTTTCTGCTCAGCTTTTAATGCCTTCCTCTTCTGAGACCATCAACCCAATGGAGCTGAGTCCAGATCAGCAAAAACAAAAGATACCCAGTAACAGCTTACTTAGGAAGCTAAGGGAAAAAAACCCATCCAGTGGCTTTCTAGTTAGGTAGGAGCCGACGAGAAAATTGCAGTACTCTCCAGTCACAGGAACAGCAAAGGGGAAAAAAGACATTCTGATTTTTCAGGGTCTGAGGTGGTCTCACTGTGAAGCACTGTGATACAGCTTGTATTCTACATGTTGAGGTTCTGAAGCAGGATTCAAAGGAACTGGTTTCACCGTTTCATGGGTAACATCTGCCCTGCAAGACCCACTAGCATTTCCAGCATGGTTACAATAGAGTAAAATAGTCCTCAGAGGCCTGATATTTAAGTTAGTAAGATTTCCGATCCCAAAAAGCTGACAGAACAACTAATTACATTGATACAGAGCTATTTGTAAAGCCACTGATAGATAGGAGATTCAAATAAATCAGAACTGATTGTACACAGGGCCCTGCTTTCTATTTTCTTTAATTAATTTACTTAATTCTGTTCATTCTTTGAGACACACCACATCAGTGCTAATGCTCAGCCCAAAAGTAAATGCTCAGTTCCAGACAGAGTTTTCTGACAGACATATGAAGCAAGGTACTTTGGAGTGCTGCAGAATGAACTGTAAGTTAACCTGTTACTCAGTGTCAGGATTTCCAACGCAATTACATTTGGGAGTACCTACATGGCAACTGGTATTAGGTAGGGTCCCATTTTGGAATTTGATGTGTGATCATTCTACTGCCGACTAATTTATTTAACTTACTTGGAAATAAATTGTTAAACAGCTAAAATAAAACTGGTATTATAGATCATGAAACAACACTAATTACTAATGATAAAATAAGCATAACGGATGCACAACATTTGTAAAGAACAATTTCTCATGTTTAAAGTAATTTATTAACAACTTACACATTAAATTTTCCTTTATTGTTTTGCTGCAGAAGAGGATGTCCCATGCAGCACAGGCAGAAATCTACAGCCGCAGGTCCATTAACACTAAGGGATGCTATACTGCCCTGGGTTCAGCTACTGCTGAACCCAGGACATATACACAGGAAACTTGAAGTTTTCTACAATAAGGACATAAGCCAGTGTACCTCTTACAAACGAGGTGTAAATTTTACCCTGATGTGTAACTGTACCACGGATACTTTCACTAAGGGCTGTATTCAGCCCTGAGCAATTTTAGTATCCATTCTTACACCTTCTATAGCTCATCTCAGATCTTTTGGTACAAACAATTGCAGAGGCTTTCTACTATTGTCAGTAAACTCCATCAAGACTTTCTTCCACAGCTGCCTGAAGCAGAAGCCAAATAATCAAGACTCCTAGTATAACTGAGTTATAAATATACTGACCCTGTTTAAAGCCAAAATAACTTCACATTATTGTAAAGCTGATCCATCAGCTTCAATTAGCTTTCTCATATCTGGGGAGCAGAGTTTAGATCAAACTTTGGATGCACCTATAGCTGACAGTTATAATGGAGTCTAGAGTATGGTTCTTACTGCTTATTATTCATCAAGACTGCAAAATCTTTTAACACCTCATGCAATCCCTCTACTTTGGCTTTTACATACGAAAGAATATGGTTCTTCTTGCACTACCAAAACTGAACATTTGCAGCAATGGGCAGAACTTTTCTATACCTTTCTGTTTGCAAGACTGTGTTGGAGGTATAAGGATATTGAAATTTTAATATATTTCTCTGCCCATTTAAGAATAGTTTTAAGCACACATTTAGAAAATTTAGAATAGATTTATCATCAAAACATAAAATTTACATGATTTACTTTAGAATGTAATCTAAAAGTTATGTGCACATACAATTGCACATTATTGCAAATTATCAGGGACATAACATTTAATGCACTACATTTATGCAAAAAGTTTGATGATGTTCACAGCAGCCCTTTCCAGCTAATCTGAAGTGCTTTTCTTTGAGATCCTGAACATCCCCATAGACTACCACTCATCTTCCAAGGAAAAACAGCACAGAAGTGATGACAGCATCATAAAACTTTCTCCTCACACTTCCACCAGTTTGAGAATGTAGTGTTTGATAATGTAGTGTCATTTTCTTTCACTGAAAGAAAATGGAAACATTCCAAAGTCATGCCAGTGGCTACCCCTGAGGCATTTTGCTTTAATATCTCTATGCCTCAGTTTTCCTATTTTAAAAAACATTCATAATATTCATTCACACCAGCAGGGTGTTATAAAGCTAAATTTATTATTGTTTGTAGAATGCTTTTAGAGCATCCAACTGGAAGAATGATAGATATACAAAACAGAACCTCTTGTACCTATTTTTCTCAGACAATTTCTGTTGAATTTATATAAAAGGAATAGTGATTATTCTCAGACAATTAATCTCAAACAATTTGTACTGAATTTATATAAAATGGAATACTATTTTATAGTACATAAGGAAAACTTGGTCATTAATCATTAAAATAGTATGATGGCCTCAGAGTTCTTTGCAAATAAACAATAATAAATGAAATTGAAAACACATCAGATAGACTGAATGTTAAGATTTAGAGGCACCGAACATTTACGTCATATTGAAGAGTTACACACAGGCCCACAGTCATCCTTGCCTCCTCTTGTCAGTGAAACATACACAAAGCTTTCTCAGCGTACTTTACTTTTGATGTGCAACTTTCAGAAAAGGAGAAATACAAGATACTGCCTACTAGTTTTTATTTCTGGTAATTGCCTGTGAACCCTGTCAAATTCACATTTTAAAAGAAGCATCTTATCATAGTTTTCAGAGCATGAGGAGACTTTCACTTGCTCATTCCAGTCATGTCCAAATCAAATAAAAAGAGGCAAAATATGCTCTGGAATAAGTGACTGGAAGTCAAACCAAGCCTGTGCATTGCACTGCTATCCATTCACTTTGTAATTTCAGTCACAAAACTCTGAATTTTCATTCCAATGACTATAAATGTACTGCTACCATTTTCACAAGACAGCCTGACCTCCTCTTATACAAGGTAAGTCCATCCCTCTCCTCAGATGTTGACATTCAGGGTATTGTGAATAAGCCAGCACCTGAGTTCTGCTTTTTTAAGCACTTGCACTGGCCCAGAATGGCTGCAGTTTGATCAAAACTGAAATTTGTATTGAAGCTTTTAGTTCCTTGAAGGCCACTGTATAAACAGGCCAGATTAATACACAGTATAAACTATTACTGACACTCAGAGTAACACGTGTATTTCAGTAAGTTCTTACCTGAATCACAGCTACTTCATAGTATAACACACATGAACAAAAGGAAATGGCCAGAATGAATATATGCATTCCCCATATTACGAATAAAAGTTAGTGATCCAAACAAAAATGTGTTACCCAAGACCAAAATCAGGATTTGTGTTATTCCCAAGAAATCTGAGTCTGGAAACACGAGTCTTGTGTGACGTGGCCTAGGGTGAAGTGTCCCTGCCCATGGCAGGAGGGTTGGAACTAGATGATCTTAAGGTCCTTTCCAACCCTAACTATTCTATGATTCTATTATATTTTTAGATAAATGTAATAATTATGCAAAAATAAATGGGTAAACAGGACTGATTTTTTTTTTTACCTATGCCCTGTGATCTCACTACCTGCAAGTCCAAAGATCTGGATCATCTTTGTCCAAACCACAACCCTTCTGGGACTCTTCATGAGCAAGAGCTTCAGTTCTATAAAGCTCCAAATCAGCTGGTCAGTAGTAATTATAATGTGATCCAGGATTATCCCTTCTCTTCAAGCTGTTGCATTGAGCCATCACCAGGCTGGTACAAGGTGGCAGACGTGCATGTGGGCACACGTGTGCAGATGACTCTGAAAGACCCATGTCTGATGTTGGCCTTAGGAGCAGGCAGGACCCCGTGCCAGAGAGAACCCCTCTGCTTGGAGCTAGAGGGAATAATCCCCTGCAGAGTTCTTCATTTAAAGACATTGAGAGGGAAACCAAGAATGAATCAGAAGGAAACTAAGAGAGAAAGCATATTTCTTAGTCCCCAGTCCTTTTATAAGTTCACACAGTGAGGCAGTGAGGACAGGCACTGACGGCTGTAAAACCTTGTGATCTAACCCCAGGCACTATTGACTTGGCACCATACTACTTAGTTTTCTCTAAGATCAACTGAAATACCTAAAAATAGCAACGCTTGCCAAAATGTTTATGTTTTTAGCTTCGCTTGGTTGTCTCCATGTTCAGACCTCTTTTCTTCTGCTCTATCCCCCTGATTAAATTAAGTTCCTTTTAGTTGTGGGAGCAGGGGTTACGCCTGAGCTGGGAACTGGAGGGAATACAGTAAAGCAGTCTAAAAGGGAAGGGGGAATATTTCTGACATTCCTCCAGTGAAAGCAAGCAGCAATTGACCAAATACACTGTACATCCACACTCCGTGCTTACACACTGGGTTAAAGGGTCAGCCCTTGATGTCTTTGTGTTGCCTTATTGCACTTCTTGCAAGGCATTACCTTTGTTGACAGATTCTGTCCTTCTTGTCAATGAGGACTGTCATCTGGTCCCTGGGGCTATGCTCTCAATTGCTTCAATTGATCCTTTAGTTTGCTTTTATTTCTGGATGCCACGTTATCACTATCGCTGGGATTTTGCATGTACAACTGGGTATTCTTTTAATTCTCTAAATCATAGCTCCTCAATTTAAAAAAAAAAAAAAACAACAAAAAACAACAAAACCCCAAATAATTTCAAAACTAAGGCTGTTCAAAATCCTCTAGCTTTTCTTTTGTGTTTAATGTTTTCACATTAATGTAATGTATTATATCCTCATTCTCTTTCTTCTCCCCCTCCCCATCAAGTAGCTCTGAATGACTTTGAGCGTCGCTGTCAACTACTGCAAAAGGAGTAAACCAGGTAGCAACTGGTTTCAGCCAAAGTCTACAGTGATTCCTACTGGCATTGCAAAGCTTACTTGAATTCACAAGGGGCTTAAAAAGCACTGAGATGGCAGAGATTGTTGTGGCAGAAGCAACTGGAAAATGTCTTGAGATTGAAACACAGACATATTAACATCACCCTTGTGGACGCTAATGACTTGCACTTTAAAATGCCAGAGGCTCATACTGCCAGCTAAAACAAAGAAAAAAACACATTTTTAGTCTCCAAAGACTTTAGATCTTTCCAAACTCTGAGGGCAAATTCAGCCATAATGTATTTTTGCAGTAGAGCAGGGCAGCTCATGCATGCCACTGGGGGAATCATTGCCTGGAGTTGCTGTAGGCAGTGTAGTCAGTATAGCTAAATAAAACAGCAGCTGAAAACCTCTGAGAGGTTAAGCTAGTAATGAAGCATTCTATAATGCAATGCAATCAAACCTAAACAGTTTGAAGGCATATCTTGCTGACACACACAACCCTTGTCTTTCTCACTGAAATGTATTTAAGGAAACAACCACCAAACACAAGGATTTTTACAAGAGCTTTACAATTTAAATTGACACATAATCAGAACAATATTTTAATCTTTTGATGAAGTAACGATGTCCTACTTAGACAGTTCTAGATGAGAAATTCTTTTAAGGGCTTACTAGTAATGGCAGATCAGAAACTTTCTGAAACTGTAAATGTTTAAAGAGGTCTACCCAAAGAAATGGAAAGGTAACATTTAAGGAAGAAAAGCAGACGCTGACGATAAAGAGAAGGCTATGAAAAGGCTTAGAACCAAATACTTGGAATAAAAAGTGAAAAAAAAGACTGGTTTGAGTGGGAAAGCATGTGCAGGATAGGAAAAATAATCCAAATTCATCCTCAGTATAACTCTAATGATGAACCAAACCCAATAAACTTTAAGTGGTCAGGGAAACAGTCTATTTCTTTCTTTTTGATGCTTTTTCATATGTGAAGAAAAAGACTCTGAGTTTCATTTATTTACATTAGAAGTGTGAGCCACGTATACTTTTTTCCTTCACAGATTCTATGGATGGCTAAACAATGAGCAGGGTAAGATTTGTGTGCTGTATGGACTGCATTAAACCTGAGTAACTGAGAAAGTAAGTTATACCTTGGCTAACTGAAATTACAACTTCTTCTCAAGGACAAAAATTACTGACTAATGTTACAGTGTTTTCTTAGGGACCTACTACTACCTCTAAAAATTAAATATCTCCTTTTATATATGTTATGATAAAGCAAAAGAACTAAAATAAAAGGGCTTTCTTTTATTTTCAAATTACCTTTAAAGTAACTCTTATAATAGCAGTCTGAAAAGAAGAATGTTTTGCCAGAGCCAAGCAAGAAAGTATTGTAAAAGAGGGGAAAATGCAAAGAGATCATAGAATCACAGAACCATGATAGAATGGTTTGGGTTTGAAGGGACCTTAAAGCTCATTCAGTTCTACCTCCTTGCCATGGGCAAGGACACCTTCCACCAAACCAGGTTGCAAAAAGCCCCGTCCAACCTGGCCTTGAAACGAATGTGTAAGTCCTATATTCAACTTCTTTTTGTAGAATGCAGAATGCAAATTTAAAGCATATATATCTCTGACTAGATCTTTGTGAAGTACCCCTATTCCATATGAAGCATGTTTTCATTCTCAGTTTTAGCTTTATATACTTCAAGGAATTCTTATGCCACAATAAAAGTTTAAGTGTGTTGATAAATTACATCAAGCTCATCACCAGAAATGCAAAAACAGGGTACCTCCAAGAAAGCTGGAGAGGGACATTCTTACAAAGGCATGTAGGAAAGGACAAGGGGTAATGGCTTTAAACTGACAGAAGAGAGGTTTAGATTAGATATTAGGAAGAAGTTCTTTGACGTGTGCGTTGTGAGGCACTGGAACAGGATGCCCAGATAAGCTGTGGATGCCCCATCCTTGGAAGTGTTCAGTCCTTTCCTTTCCTCCATGAGTTTTTGGGGCTACACAGTAAAACTGGAAGCTAATGTTCATTAAATAGGAAGCAGGTGGAAGAAGGATTTAAACAGGGAATTGGGGGGCGATTATGGCATAGCATTGTCCTGTCACATTTACTATCAAATTTCGTTAAATTGCTGATTTACATCAATAAACCTTTTGCTGCTTCTCTCTTACGAGCCAAATGCATGTCCATTCATGATATGAGCCAAATGCATGTCCATTCATGATATGATCCAAATCATGTTGTGTAAGTGAAGCATCTCCATCATTTACTGCTCCATGATTTTTCTGATTCAGACAGTGACTTTTCCTTTAGGTTTTAATTAAAGTACTAAGCTGAGAATGATCTCTATACAATCTCACTAATTACAATTTACTTTGCCAGCTACTTCTAGTAAATACATTTTGAGTATTACTAGTTAACCCATTTTGAATTTACTGTTGTTGAAGAGCAATCATTTCTGAATTGGTGTCAGTAAGTCAAATGCTGTACAGAAGTGTGCCAACACAGCTGTCACCTGTATCAACCAGACCGGTAGTCCTTCAGAACAATATCAATTTCATTTGACAAGACCTAATTTCTGTGAAATCGTACTGGTTAACATTAACTGTATTCTCAGCATTTAATTCTCTAATGAAGCCCATTATCAGCTGACCTGTTACTTTCTTGAGGCTCTATGCCTCAGTAGTTGTCTTGTATCTCATTTCCTGAACTATCAGTCTTACCACTTACAACAGTAGCAGAACACTCTCCTGATTTTCTAGAACTTCTCAGATTTTCATTTAAAATCAACATCACTGATCTGTACAGGTTTCTTAAGGACCTCTTGGGATGACTTGTTTCAACCTGCTTACGTAAAAATATGTAATGCTAAAAAGCAGTCCTTTTAACCTCTTCACTGCAGGGCAGAAAATGTTTTAGTGTTCATATATATGAATGCATCCAGGTTTGTTCTAAATTACAGCCACAACATTACTAAGTACTTCTGCATTTTAAGCACTGTAGAAAATTCTGCCTTTTACCCTAAGAAGCTGGCTTTTTACAAACAGAACTCTTTTCATGTAATGAAAAAACGCCCTTTTTGCTACTTTTGTGCTTAATGAGAATAGTCTCTGAGATGAAAGTTTTAGTAGAACAATCAGACCATTAGGTTGTACAGGCAACCTGAAACATTCTGACTAGATAAAGCAGTCATCATTTTGAAGTACAGGTAGTTAACGCTTTTAACAATCTATGTTTAAACCTGACAGTTATGTTGCTAATATTAGACAGTGGTAAACATACATTTTTCTTCCTTCCTCTTTCTTTGCAGAGGTTGACTGCAGAGTACCTGCATAACAATAAGGCATTACATCAGGTATTGGGCTACTGAGAAATTCTGTATGACTGAAGATGGTAAGAGTGCCTAACCCTCAAACACGATTCAAGGCAACATAACATCATTTTTTCCAAGGTCACAAAACCAGCACTTTTTGTGTTGGAGAGACATCTGGTCTCTTGGACAGAAACTTTCTAGGGATCAGACATAGCCGAAAGCTCCTTTGCATAAACCAGAAGAGAAGGAAGATTCCTCCAATCTCAGTCTGTCCTGCAAGTTTATAAACCCAGGCATACCATTTAAGAACTAGTTTGTTTTTTTCTTTGCTAACATTTATTCAGCTCAAATATTACAAATATGTAGGAAAAAATTCTGTGAAAGACACAATGTGCTCTTTGCCCTAAAAATAAGCAACTTCCACTGGAATTTTCCAAAGAATAAGCAACAATCAAGAAACAAGACAAAAGAGGACAAAGCTCTTTTTTTCTTTAAATTGTATTTTAAGGCAAATATCGAGTGTACTAAATCACACTTCGTGGAGCACAAAATTCTTGTCCAAGTCACTGATTTACTGAAATAATCAAAAAGCATTTCATGGCTTCATCAGAACATAAATTTGCCAATAATAAGCAGAGGATTTTTCAGAGTGAATCCATGTTTGAAATATTTCTTTCTGCGCTGCTAAAAAATACCATCTCTTTTGCATGTTTTTGATTAATGCCTTTAAAACATTACTTTACAGAAATAAACAAATACTTTTATACTAAATTCATGTATTTTAAGTAATTTATTAGACAAGTTAGGGAAAAGTAAAAGTAATTTTTTTCACAGAATATATGCTTAAAATCTTAATGATTTTTTTTCTTCCTTTGCAGGAATCACTTGTGCTGCACCTTGCATAGCCCAATATATTCGACTGCTATTTTATCTTGATTTATCCAGACAGTACCTGCCCTATGGGAAATACTTCAACTTCCCAGGCTTCACACATTGCAGCAATGGGAAAATATCAGCAACAAAACCCATGTTGCTGAAACAGATTACTCTCTCCAGTTAAGTGATACCCATTCCAGTCACCCTATTAAAGTTCATGAAAAAATCTGTTTGATAGAGTCTGCAGTATCTTTATTTTGAGTAGTATTTAGGAAAATATATAGTACTCGGAAACCACAAAGAAAATTCAAACTGTTTCACCCTTGGATTTGGCTTCCATTAACTGAAAACTTTACTTCAGTTGAGCTGACATTTAGTCCCTAAGTTGCTGCGTGTGCACATGGGTCTAGCCATAAAGATGTTTTACTAAAAATGAGCACTTCTTGAGAAAAACCTTCCTTTTTTTTCATGACACAACATGAAAATATATACAAAACCCATTCAAGGGCCTAAGGCAACATGGAAATGTCCACCACTGAACCCTCCTTACGCTAAGCGTATCTATTAGGGGTTTTTTAAGTTCAGCAGCTCTGGGTTTAAGGAGGAAAAGCTTTCAGAAGACAATTAAAGCCAAGGAAACAATACAAATCTCTACATTACTGACACTTGGCTTATAACTCAACCAGTACTTGCACTTAAAAAAAACAAGCTAAAGCAGTAATTGTTTCTGCCCTGACTTCACAACTGGAAATACTACGCCTCAGAGCACAGCCACACCAACATGTGATTTAGCATCTGACTTAACCAGTGGGGCAGAAATGTCCATCAGGGATGCAGAAAAATTAGCAAGAGAAGAGAAATCTCTCAAAGCAGATCAGCTGCCAAGACAATTAAAAACTTCCCATCGGTGACTGATTTGTTTTAAGAGAGCCACACTCTCTGCCCTTCAAAATGCTGGTTTACACTTCTCTGGGAATTTCTGTCTTCTTGGTCAGTTAGGTTGGTGGTGGACTGACTCAGAGAGAAGAGAAATAAACAGAAAATGGCACTTCTTAACACCGTAACAGCTAATTTGATTATTGTTCATAAAGGTAACAATCCAATTACCGTTTTAGACACCCATATATTTGAATGAAATAAAATTGTTAATCACACAGAAGACCCATACAAATATGCAGTAACATGCTGTATCTGTCCCTGGCATGTATACCAGTGAGACAGGTATGTGTGAGGTATATAAGTATCATATGCATACACCAAGGGATTTAACATTTGTTTTAATGTTAGTGGATCACGTTTTACAAACTCTAAGTGAGCTCTGCATTAACCCTTCCAGATCACATATACTAACTGCCCAATTCCTAAACAAATACTCAGTAACTATTAAGATAAATCAGAACATTTGTAAGGAAACCTCAAATACTTTGAACTAAAGCAGAAGCCTAGACTTCAGATGCTGTCAGGTGACCTGTGTTATACCCAGAATTATGAATATTTCTAATTGTTTGGGACAGGAGATTTGGCAGAAAGACTCAGCCAGCGTGATGTAAGAAAGCATAAGGATTCTTATTCATAGTTTATATTCTTACAATAATTCTTATTCATTATTTATAGGATTCTATATTCATAAGTATACCATTTCTTATCTAAAGTATAAGCTTAGGAATCATGTTTTATTAGAATTTCCCAGTCGAGCTAGCAATCAATCTGCATGACCTCTGAATCATTCCATTCTTGTTTCAACCAGGAGTTGAAGCATGCATCAAAATCTGAAAATGATCAATTACATACAGGAGGTACAGGCAGACAAAACATAGTTTTATCATTCCTAAATCTTGTCTTACTATTTTATCCTCTCCAACACACATTATAGCCAAACCCTGGGACATGATATTCTTTGTAGTAGAGCATGCTCACAATTAAACACATAAAACAAAGGCAATGACAGAAAAAAACACAGCATGTGATGTTTATTATATGTATCTTAATCCTTAATTTGTTATTATTTAAAAACAACAGATTTAAGATATTGAAGGACTATTAATGAGTTACAAATTTATGACTGTGTTGCAGTTTTCAGTAACAGTAAAATATGCAAATTTCTCCGCTATATGATTCACCACAGCTCTAACAATATACCTTCTGACAAAAGCAGCTACCTCAACTTCTTATTTTATGCAGCTTATAGGAAAATTTCAGATGTGACCCAGTTATGTCACAACCATTTTCAAAGTGCGATCCTATGAAAAGTAACTATATAAAAAAGCACCTTCTTACTCATCAGATCTACTCCCCATAGATAGCCAGGATAAGATCTGCTGACTTGGTTACAAAAATAAAGGCTCTACTACTTACTAAAATTTCTACTAACCTTGCAAAACTAACATAGCTGAGGAGCTGAATTCTCTTACACCTTCAGCGGAAATAATTATTTTACAACGCAATACAGCTCTGACAGAACTCATCAGAGATTCTGGTTGAAACATTTTAATTAACAGACACATACAACAGGAATAAATTTAGCATTCTGTAGGGATTAATGCACCATTGGCCATTGGAAAGGAATTGTTTTACATTATTACATTAAAACTGAGCATGCTTTATATAGAAATCAACAGGACTCTCAGAACCATTCTATGGCTTTCAAGCTGACTTGGAAGAGTTTGGCCAGAGTCCATCCTTTTAAATTCTCCCACTCTCCAGCATAGCATGACCACGGCCAAACTGCCAACTGGCAAAGGCGCCAAGCTGACTGATGCTAATTACTAAAACTATGCCAGGCAATCAGGCCAAGAGTCTTGGAAGACGTGGTTTGTTAAGAGAGAGGGCAAACCAAAAAGTTAGCAGAGGCTTTCTTCTAATTGTATGGGGCTTTCTCTTAATTCCTTCTTTTGGTAGCAAGACCAGCAAACCAGGTTCCCTACACTGATTCCTTTTTCCAACCCCTTGCCTGCCACACGTCTTTCCTTCCCATCTCTCTTAGCCTGGACTCACAACTCTTTCCTTTCTCTAGTGCATCTTTTGCAATCATCCTGCTGGGATGAGCATCTTCATCCCCCTCTTTGGGTATGTTTGTGCCTTGGCCTTTTCTGTATCTTTGGATCTATACATTTTACCTCTCGATTTGTAATTTCCACAACAATAGCATAGTGACTGTGCTAAGGACCTACAGATCTATCCCAATCTTTCTGTCCCTACTGAAATCCCAGCGCCTCACGCACATTTTGTGTACAACTCAAGCTTGGCGTGGCTAAAATAAAACACTTCCTCTTCACCTAATAACTTCTGTTTCTCAACTACTACTGGAGACACTACCATAAAGTGCTTTGTCTTGATTCACGCATACAACCACCCATTACTTTTCTCCACGAATAACATATCTAACGCACAACTCATCTTCATCCACAGAACTAAAACTCTCACCTAGAACTTTAAACATTATGTCTCAATGTACTGATTAACATTTTCTCGTTTTCAGATCCTGATAAATGTGACTTAGACCCTCTCACCCACTCAGAGAACTTCAGCAAATATGATTTCCAAAGTCTACTACTTCAGCTGTGCCACATTTTTAATTAATTCCTCAGGACCTCCTTCCCTTTCCCCATCAAGCAAATAGCTGTCTTTACCTCTAACACAGAATCGCGTCTATGACCTCTCACTCAGCAGCGAAGACAGCTCCTCTCTAAGCAGCCTGTCATTTCAGATCCTGTTATCCAGCAGCTGGATTGTCAAACACCTTTGCATTTTCTTTGTCCTTTGGAGGAATTCCTGGTCAGGATCTGTGCCATCATTCTTAAGCTGCTCTTTACTGATTCAATAGCAACGAAGTCTCAGCAACAAGGACTAACTATTCATTATGCTGACCAACATAATCTCATTATTTTCTCTTACTCTTCCAGTCATTTATCATTTCTGGTCCTTACTGTAAGCATTGTAGGCACTTTTATATTGTGGCATTACAGTGAGCTCCCAGGAGCTCTACTCCATCATCAAGTTTGGTAAACACAGACGTAAGCTAGCCTCATCATTAGCATGTACGCTACCAGGTTTGTACCTGGGTTACTGAATTTCATCTTGGCCTTCCTCACAAAGCCTGAACTCCATATTCCATGAAATATCGTAACACCGTGATGCAGCAGAGGCTGTGGTAAGCAGTAACATTACAAATACTACCTTACTGTAACTGTAAGGCTGCAACTCCTGCCTTAAGGCTTGACAATGAGAAGTGTTGAACATCCAGGACTTACAAACAAAAATGGGTGTCTGTAACTTTAAAAAACTGGGTCCTTCACACCTTGCTGAGATTGTGCAAGTTTTTCCAAGTAAAGCATAATCAGAAACAGCTGATTGGAGCTGACTTGATAAAATTCAAACTGCTCCCTGGAGAAATTATTTGAGTTTATGGCAAGTAATAAAAAAAAAAAAAAGCCTTTTTCTTTACGAAAAGATGTACTTGACTTGTAAGTAACCCTACGTAGTTTTATGTCATAGGAACCAGCTTAACTCGCAAGCTAAAATGAAACAATGGTGCAGGCGTCGTCTGACTAGACTTAGCCACACTCAGGCAGATTCCCCATTAAAAAGCGCTCTCCTTCCTCCGCATCCTCGCATCTCGCTCCTCGGACGAAGACGTGGTGGTGACAGTTTCAAACGAGCGCCCGAGCGCTGGCGGAGGTGTCCCGATTACCAACATCAACAGGCTGAAAGCCTTAGTTTTTTAAACGCGCCGTTTTCAGCGGCGTCCGAAAACAACCCGCAGAAAGCGAGCGGCAGCTCCGTCCTGCCTCCAGCCCCGCGGGAGGGGGACTGGCCGGGTACCGCCTCTCTTCCCCCCCGGCAGAACAGCGGGGACCCCCCAGGGAAGCGGGAGGCGCAGCGGGATACCACAGCGGCGACCAACGGTCACTAACAGCGGCCGCAACAGCGACTGGCTTCCACGGGCAAGGACGGGCGGAACTGCGCTCGAAGGGGTGCCAAGCTTCCGGAGGAGCCTGCTAGGAAAAGCGGTGCTTCCCCCGGATCCCTTCCGCCTCCGGCGTGCAGCGACACACACCGAGCCCGCGCCCAGCCGCCTCAGCCAACAGCAACCCTCATCGCCTTCCGCCGCAGTGACTGCGGGTTGGCCGCGCCGCCAGCCTTGCGTGGAGTGTCCCATCAAGGGGACAGGGTGGGCACTAAGAATCATGCCCATGCCTGAGCAGACCCATTCCGAGAGCAGGGCTGGCGGCCCCCCCCGCTTTGAGGTGAATGGTTCCTTCCATCACGTGTTCCGGCGGAGTGGGGAGCGCCGGCACCTCCCACCCCCCTTTGCCCTCTGGTGCGCGTGCGCAGTAGCGTGGCGCCCCGCTCACGTGTTCTTTCGCGTCCGGCGCGCGCGGCGGTCATGGCTGCGCTGCTGAGCTCCGCCGGGCGCCTGCGGGCGCTCTGCCGGCGCCTCCTGCCCCTCCGCCGCCCGCCCGCTCCCGACAGGTGAGACCCTGCGCCGCGGGGCTGCGCCTCGGCCAGCGGCGGGCTGCGGAGCCGGCGGTGCGGCCGGCCGAGGCGGCGGCCCTCGTACCCAAGGGCGTTGGTGGCTAGGCCGCGGTGCGCGCCTGCCGTGGATGGGGCACACTGCGAGGGCTTGTCCTTCTTCCACCCACGGCCTGCCGGTGGGAGCCTTGAGCCCCGGCCCGGTCCGGTGCGGTGGCCTCTGACCACGTGTGCGCGGCAGGGTTAGCTCAGGGTCAGAGGCCGCGGGAGCCCTGGTGGGTCGGTGAGGGCGATCTGTGCCTTCCGCAGCGGTGTTTCGCTGGGCCTAGGTGAAAGCGGAGCGCCGTGCTCCTTGCGGAGGGCGAAGGGCACTGTGCTCCGGCGGAGGCTGCTGCGGAGGAACCGGCTGTGCGGTGTGAGGGCGGTCGCAGAGGGGCAGAGAGACCCCTCGGGGATGGGTAGTTGTTGACTGGGGTAGCCGCTTTGCCGGAATCCGGGCAGCTTACAGTGACCCTCGGGCCCCGCTGGGTCCGTTATTAGGAGGAGTATCTTCATTCCTTTTCCATAGTTCCCACTCTTTCATTATGCACTTAGGGTGTTAAACTCACCTGTGTGCATTCCTGTCGCCGTTTTGACCACGTAAGTCTGTGGTTTGTGCCCAGCAGGAAGTTTCAAGACACAATCCTTCCTCCTATTTATTTATTTTTTTGTTTGCTTTGTTTATAGGATTAGTTTTGGGAGAGCTGAGCCTCCTCTCCAGTCACAGTGCACTACAGCTACGCTTTTGGGATCTTTTTTTGTTGTGGTCGTATACCTCTTGGATCATAGAGTCATGGAATAGCAGGTTGGAAGGGACCCCAGGGATCATCCAGTCCAGCTTTTTCTAGGCAAAGCATGACCTATGGGTTGTAGAAATGCAAAAAGCTCAGCCCTGAGTACATAAGCAAACATGTCAGAATTGATGTTTGTAGGAAACATACAGCATTTCAGTGCCTGTTTTGCAAAGCACTTTGATTTCAAGAAATCACAAGGGTGTTGTTAGCGTTCTGTTAAATAGGCAAGCTTATTGTGTCCATAATTTTTTCCTTAATTATGTGTCCCAAGAAGGAATCATCTTGTGCAGATGATAGCTGGGTCAAAGAGTTTGGTATTTATTTTTTTGTATTTCATGCAGCAAATACGCTGTTACATGAAGATTTGTGCAAACTTTTTTTAACATTAGGGGTTATTTCATTGTCAACAGGTTCTCCGATTGCCTGTGAATGAGAGAAAGGTTTTATGACTTCTGAGCCGTGATTGGGTTTGGTTTTCAGTTTACACCATGTCCAGTCTCAAAGTCTTAAAACAGGGAGCTGGGAATGGGTTGAGATGCTTTCACTTATGTCAAATGACTTGCTGTGATTATAATTACAGCTGTTAACTAGAAATTTGTATAAGGTTAAACAGTTAATTATAAATAATTGCTAAATATAAAAGCATAACTAAATATAAGTTCTGACCTGTTTCTTCCAAGGAGATGAATGTTTGCTGTATTTTTTCTAGCGCTTGCAGAACCTAGTGAGGATCCAGTGCAGGTGGTTGGGAAGGGGATATAATGCTTCTGGTGTGTGGAAGTGTCACCTTACAAACTATTCAGGTAACAGCTGGTGTTCCTGTTAGCTCTGAATATGGGAACACACGTTTCAGCGTTATCTGCTGAAAAATAAAGTATCACCATGTAGCTTTGACTAGTGCTAGTGACTGAGCTTGGAATTAATCTCTCATTAAATGTCCACATGATGCTATAAACACATCTTTGCATAATTTTTGAGAATAAAAAAAGCAATAAACGTACACACTGACTTTTGTGAGCTGACATAACTTAGTGCAGCCAAAAGGAGACAGTTCTTCTGTCCTACGTTGCTTGTGCCTTGTTACAGGTCTGGTGGCCCCTCTTAAGTCAACATAACTTAATTCCTGGTAGGAAACCAGAAGAGTTTTCTGTCCTTCTAGAGAGAGGACATTCGAGCACAGCACTTGATGAGTTCCAGAGCTGGTTCAGGAGGAGGAATGGGAACAGCCAGTAATAGAGAACACATAGAGGGAAGTCTCACCACGAAAATAAGGAAGATGTTGCTACTTGTATTTGCTTTAGTGCTTATCAAACCTGTTGATTTTATTCAGTTGCCTGACGAAAGTCTTAGGTAAAAGCTAATACAGTTTTCTGCTGGTTTTAGTGGTTGAAGTGTAGCAGATGATTAAATGCTGAAGTTGCTGGGAAGGATGGAGTAGACCTGTGCAGGAAGGACCAGGGAACTGGAAAGGTGTCTGCAGTATGGTTGGCAACAAAATCACATGTTTAGTTAGCTGCAAATCATAAACAAACTTCTCAACTTTGTGGTAGTTCAGCTGGTTTTTGTTTTCCTTGACTGGAAGCTTAGTTTCTGAAATTAGTTTGTTGCAAGAAGTAATATATACTGAAATTAACATAGGACTTGATGGAGGGCTAGTAGTGCTTTTTTTCTAGAACTCCATTTCTGGAAATGCAATGATAATTTGACTATAACTGCTGGGGTTTGGTAGTTGTCCCCCCCTTCAAAAAATACTTTTTTCTTGCAGTAGGTAATACTCTTGTATATCTTCAAACCTAACTGAGGTCAAATGTGGGATAGTTTAGTAATAATGCTGGAAACTTTAATTCTCAGGCTAGACTTAGTTAACTGTGTGAGAAAGGTTCTTGTTAGAGAACACATTCACAAGAAAAAGCAGTGATATTTATTTCATAGCTTTTAGGTTTCTTTCTAAGCTGTGAATTATATTGAAGTAAGACTGAGTATAATGCCTAAATTTGTGCATTCTTTCTGTTCAGTAATTTCATTCCTAAGAGAATTTTTCACTGAAAATCTTTGCCTTATTGTCACTTTACTATATGTGTTTAAGCATCCCAGCGCACAACTGGTGCTCTGGGACCAAAGCATAACATTTATGAACTGAAATGGCGCAGGTAAGTGCACAATCTAATTCCATTTTTTACTTTAAATAATTATTCATTATTGTTTCTTTCTACTTAAGCCTTAATTTATGGAAATGGACCTCTTTTGAAGAACTAGACTGACATACGGGTGACATGTAGATCTGGTATACTCACTGTTCAGGTCTTGAGATGGTGTTTTGAGAGTGAAATGCAGTCCGCTGCAGTAAGTTCTAGAGAATATTGCTAGAGGTCTAATTGGGATAGTGGGGAAAACCACCCACAGCTTTAAGAGAAAATAACAAGGAATAATCTAGCATTTTGCAAGAGACCTGGGCAAATGACTATGTGTTTATGTGTGCTTGGTGTAGTTGCTTTAGCACTGAACATAATGAAGTCAGTTTAGTAATAGTAATGGTTACAGAAAAGTTGCAAATCTGTTAACTTCTTTAGAGATGTGAAACAGCAACCATTCACATTCATGCAGAGATTTTTATCAAAGCATTGTACTGCTCTGATTATTATCTAAAGTTCTGGATTTAATCCAAAGAAAATGGGTTAGGACAGTAGATACCTGATTGCATTGGATGTTTGAGGAGCATCTCATAGGAAATTGTTCTAGGGCAAATTTCACTTGACTACCTCTAATATGAAATACAAAATATACTAAGATATGTCATCAGTCTCATGCCATGCAGTTATAACAAGATAAACTATGACAGACCAATACAACAAACTTCAGATCTGCAACAGCAAGCTTTAGTTGATTTATATGGTACAAAGTATTTACTGGAACTTTGTTCGCAGAAGCTTCAATAAGGAAAGAGATACTTAAGTTTGCTGCTAATAGCTGACTGTCAAGTGTGCTGTAACAAGCCTCTCAGCAAGTGTTCATAGCAGATTTTGAATTAACATCAGAATTTTTTGATTATTCTACATACACTAGGTGATTATGTTATAGTTTGATGTTACAGCTTGCTGCTATGGGAAAGCTGGTGTTGGGAGGAAGGGTATTGGCTCCTTTCTTCCCACGCTTAATACCCACCCATTGCTGGCCAGCTTGTCCTGCTCCAAAACAGGGTGCTCCTTGGACCTGTCACTGGGCTGATTTCATTTGCTAGACTGCAAGGAAAACATTTTTTGACAGACAGACAGGTTTTATTGAATCATTTAAGGATCTGATGAGCTCTAGAAGGGTGGGACCACTGGCAAAAGAGAAGAGTGTAACCCTGTGCAGTAACTCTGTGGTATTAGATCAATGCAGCTGTATTGCTCAACTGTGCTTTTAGATGTGCAGGTGCTGGAATCATCCTGAAGTTGACACCTTATTGTCCTCAGAAAGGAGGAGACCAGTTATGCTCCTGTGATGTAGGTCATGAAAGTGTAGTTGAGGAGGAAAATCTTGCAAGTCTTCTGTCACTTCTTCAGTCCAAGATTCTTATATGTGAGCTTAAATGTCAGGTTTCAGGTCTGTGGAGCTAAGAGCTTATCCTCGAACAGCAATTGTGCTGTTGCGAAGCCTGCTTTTTGCAAGATTCATGTTCTGTTCAGAGGTGTGATTGTTGATAAAGTTGGCAAGAGGATACCAGATACAAAGCTTTTCAAGTTGTTGTGAAGACTGTTGCCTTTTGGTGTATTGTGATGTGTTTGTACAAGATTGAAGCACACTGATGGGATGGGAGGGAGAATGTCCTTTGAAAGAATCTTCGGGTAAACCATAAGTTAAAACCCCAAATTATTAATGATTTAATGTAGTATGTTTGTTTTTAAATAGCTGCAAACAAGTTGCTTTTGGCTATTCACTATCATAGTGAAAATATAGAACCGGATGCTTAATTATGTTGCATGAGCAAAATGATGCAATTAGTGGGCTTTGAATGAAGAGGAGGCATTCAGTAAACTTGCTTTTGATGATACTGAGGCAACGCTGTATTGTAGTCAAGTTTTGCAACCTGCTACTGTTGTAGTTGTGGTATGTATTTTACTGATGGATACAAAATGTCTAGAGGCTTCCTAAGAAATAGCACAAAGCAAAGGTTTTCTGCTTTGCTTGTTGCAGATCACTTGGACAGGGTTCTTAGATGCTCTCCAGGAAACTTGAGGTTTCTCAGTCTATGTGGAAAAAGGCCATTATTTTTTTTCTCTTAGAATCCTCCTGTATCTCACCGAAACAAGGATACAGTGGCCTGAACGTTGTGACCTTCTTTGTAGGGGACCATAGCTAAGACTGGGGAAGTACTGTTATGTGAATCATGCTGTGGTCTCAGATGGTATATTTAGTCTTAGATTAGTAAATTTAACTAATAAGTCTGTAGTGGTTTTATGTGCAGTAATTTTAACTATTTGAAGTTTTTCATTATTCTACTTTATCATGGCTTATAGCTTGAGAAGTATTTCATACCTTTTGCTTATTTAGTTTAGAAAGAACAAAATATTCAGTACTTATATTAGTAAAAGCAAAGCAGCTGCCTTACTGTGGCTGTGCTAAAGGATGGCAAATATCCATACGGTGGCTTGGTAATTCTCTTTTTGAATGTTTGGAATTAGTGAAGTTTTTTTGCCTGGGAGAGCACTGGAACCATCTACTTGAGTTTTGGGAAAGATGGGACGTTTTTTATTCAGACTGGTCTGTAAGATGTGTTCCTTTAGGAAACTGAAGACACTGCCTTCAGTCTGCTCTAGAAATAAGGGAAACATTTGAGTACTTTGTTATGATACTAGGATTCTTACTAAACCCTTCAAACAGAAGAGTTGTATTAGTTGACTAGGTATAAATTTCCCTGTGCACACTTCATCCATGTGTTAGCATTTTTTTTAAGGAGTTTGTCTTCAACTACTTTCCAAATGTTGTAAGATAAACTGGAGGTGAGAAGTTACCACTAAATAGCAGGTGGTTGTGTGTGGGATTACAAACATACAATGTTAACCTTTCCTGTGTTGGCAAGGTCTGCAGTTTTAAGCCTCACAGTTGTAGAGCAAAAGCTGAGAAAGGTGTAAAGATACAATTATGTAAAAGCTCTATTGTCAGAAGGCTACTTGTAATTTTGTGATTGTGGGAGTAGGAAAGAGATTACTTCATGGGGTTTAATATATCCTTTTGAGCTTCTCGGGATAGGTACAAAGAAACATAGTTCTGAAGCACAGTGATGAGAAATATGTTGGGGAAGAATCAGTTTAATTTAAACAGATCTGAAGCTTGTTGTTTTCCTTCGTGTGCTTGCAAAATATGGTGTTTCATATGGAGAAAATCTTAAAATACCATTTCATACATGAAAGTAAATACTTGGCACTCATTGCAGCCCTGGGAGAAGTATCAAGCATTGCGCTGTGTAGCATAGCAGTTAATTCTGAAAAAAAGTTAATTAAAATAATTGGAGAAACATGAGTATGTTGTAAGACTGTGTAATCTAACATCTAGCACTGAGGCATCATCAGAAATGCCAAGATCATGTATGACAGATCCCCCCCCAGTCTTACTTTATAAGCTTCTAAATAGAAGAGTTTGTCATAGTATCCTGTTCTAACACTTTGTTGCAGCTAATATTACACCAATTAATATCACCAGTGTGATGCCTGATGGATTAGGTGCAGTTGCTTCTTTACTTGGAAAGTGGAATGGAATGGATGAGTCTTTTAAACTTGTTTTTTGTGAGTAAACGCATCATGACAAGCAAACCGATTCTGTCTGTATTTTATTTGCGTTGCTGCTGTTAGGAGCTGAAGAACTGAAGTTTTCTTCCTTGCTGTGTGATGCTTCATGTTTAGCAGTGGCTCATTTTCAGTACTCCTTTGGTTGTTTTGTTGTCCATCTAATTGTACACAAGCTTATGTTTCTGCATTGTCCAAAATATGCAACTTTGGTCTGTATTGAATATCCTTTTTGTTGATTTCAGACCATTACATCAAGTAATCAAGATGGCTGAAATCTGTGCCTCTCCTTCCGAGAGTTTGCCACCGTTATGGAGTACTAAGTTTATTAACCCTTCTGTCATTCAAATTAGGAATGAAATCATTGAATTCGCATGGGTTGTACTAGTCTTTTCCCGTTTGGGTCAGGATATAGCTTAATTTAGAATCAAACAAAATATATGCCCAATTTTGCAACAAATCCTGAGCAGCACATTTTAATTTGATATATATTTTGTCAACTGTATTTTTTTTTTTACAACTACTGCACCCTAGTTTTCTAACTAAAAGTACATTGTATCCCCTTGTTCTGATTCTGAGATTGTCAGGTAACATGGTGCCAAAAGCCTCTACGTCAATTCATAATTATTTCTTTAATTATCCTTCTGTTTTTCCCAAAACTTCCATGAATTTTTGAAGGTAGTTCCAAAGGACTGGAGGTTGAGTAAGATCCTTTGGTATGTCTTAAATATAACGTACCTTAACATTTCTAGAAAGTACGTAGGTCAGTCTTCCCTATTCTCAGCTATGCCCCATCTCCTTGTTAAGATTTAGGTCATGTGAAATGGTTAAAATTTACGGTGTGGTTGCAGTTGTAATTTTTTGAAAGCTAAGCGCTGTATGATCTTTATTTTTTTTCCCCATTTTAAGAGGTATATGTATTTTCTGAAATTATCTTTCTTATATTTAGAAGCCTTTGTTTTTAAATTCCTCTTCACTGTCTGTTCTTTCTCAACTTACAAAAATGGAAAGAAGAATTGTGCAAGGTTGTTCAAGATTCCTATTGCATGCTGCTTCTTCGCTTTCATGGAGAGGTTATACCATTAGTATCAATTTTCAGTAAGAATGTCATCTGTTGCATTCCTCTGTCCTTCACTTGAGTGCTTGAAATCAAACCTTACACCATGTCCCTTAATTTATTAAGTTTGCATTTTTTTGAAAGCTGTCTTTTTAGAATAGTGAGCTCCCAGCATGTTTACTTTCCCTCCCCCATATTCTCATGAGTTTTGTGTTCTTAGTTGATTGTAGCGTTAAAAGCCAAATTCAGGACAATAGATGCCTGCAACTTCATACCGCTTTTGAAGCCACAGTTGTTTTCAAGTTCTTACTATGGGATTGGCTTAGCTATTGCACAGTGCCTTAAGTTGTGATAAAAGTTAATCTACTCAAGTGCTGACCGTGTACAGGTGATAAGATGCACCCGAGTCTGATGCTTGGTTTGTTATATCTCAAAGATGTTATATCTCAGGATTGGTAAAGGCAGTCTAGGTGGATGCCAGTTGAAGTTCCTCAGGTTGTTTTATACTCGCTTACTTTTTCTCCCTGTCTGTCTAAAACTGGCACTCAGACTCCCATGTTGCCATTTCTTACTATGTCTTTAATCAGTGTAAATAAAGAGAAACACCAGTATGATGTTTGATAATATCTGGGAGGTGTGTAAATAGAAATGTCCAATTCTGCTGGTCTTTCAGAAGGTTAAGTTAGTGTATGAAAATAACAATTCATGTAAGGTTATGATATTTTACAGTGTGTAACCTTATAAATTGATATAATATGCTAAACTGATGTTAGAAACAGCAACTTGCTAAATGTTAAGCAGGGAGAGTTTAGTAACAAATGAAACTTTAGAATCCTCTCATGCTATAAACCAGCGTATATTGAGCATGCCCATACTGTTTTTACCTTCATACTGAGCCTGATGGAGCTATGCAAGCGCTTTAAAATGTTTTTGACTTCCAACATGTGGAAAATCTTTCAAAGATGGCTTTTTAAGTTCAGGACTTAAGAGTTATAGGTACCAAAATCGTTTATGGTTTAAGTGTGCTATGTGACACAAGATAATTCAATAACTTGCAAAATACTATTAAACTATAGCAGATTTCTATAGAAGACATTTGGTCTTAATCTGAGGCACAGGAGTTCTGTCCAATTGTACTTTGACTGTTAATGGAAATCAAAGTCTAAATGTCTGTGTTACAAAGGCAGTACGTCCTGTGTTGCTGCTGGCTTGCAAAGCATTTTTCCAACCTCACTTGAAGTACTCTGAAAAACTTTAAAGTAGCTTTTTTTAATGATGTAGGGATGGATGATACCATTCTCTTACCTGTATCTTTAAGAAAAAATAAACTTGCAATCAATAGTTTCATTCTTGGAGCTGTACAATGGCTTGCTCACAGTTGATGATTGCTATTTATGTATTCTTAAAGAGTTTAACTTGTAGACATCTTATTTGGCTGTTACACCCAAGAGGACTTAAGATTTAGCATCTTACTGTTACCTTGTACTACTGACTTTTCCTTAAATTAGTCTAATTGATTTCTCTTTTAAGGAAAGTAGTCTGTCTGGTTATAGGATGAGGTAGAAGGAGAAGATGAAAAGGAAGGAAGGAAAGAATCAGGGAAAAAGATACCCTTGGAAATACTTATAGTGACAGATGACATTACTAGTACCCAAAAAAAAGTTTGATGGCATTAATCTGATGAGCTGCTTATCACTATAAGTGTTGTTTCAGTTCTTGGTTTTCTTCCTGGTTTCTCTGATTTTAGCCACCTATACCTACTCCACTTATTTTTCTGGTTCATTCTGGTGTTTTTTGGACATCATGAGCTGTTTCCACTATAATTTAGTGGAACAGTGTCCTGGGTTCAGCAGTAGCAGTCATTTTTCTCCTTCTCAGTAGCTGGTGCAGTGCTGTGTTTTTGACTTTCA